>MU722088.1:56207-77925 GCA_026770625.1 Nicotiana glauca
CTACGCATGGACTCTCGTCACCTCGTGCATACATAGCCCCCACAAATAGGAGCACATAATCAATTACTTCACCTATGGGGTAAATTCCCCGTCACAAAATTAGAAAGGAGACTCACCTCACTCCGAAGATCCACAACCGACATTCTACATTCTTCCGAAGACTTGCACCAATGCACAATGCTCCAAAACTAGCCAACTATAATATAAACCCATTAATATATGCTAAATTATACTTTACAACCCAATTTATAACAATTCCTAACCCCGAACGAAAAGTTGACAAAAATGCCCTCAGGCCCACGTGCCCGGAATCCGAAATTTCTCGAAGATAAAGGTTACCCATGACCTTGGGAACTCAAATATATAATTTTCTCCTAATTCGATGCTCAAAATCGTGGCTAAATTCCAAGAATATGATTTTCTAGGTTTTCCCCTTAAAACCTCAATTTTTATACTACTTTTCATGTCTAATTCCATGGTATAACCTTGTATTTAGCTTGGAAATGAGTAGAAGTAGCTTACCTTAATATTGATGATGAAATCCCTCCTTGAAGCTCTCCAAGAATCGCCTTATGAAGTGAAGAAAATGAGAGAAATGGCCAAACATCCGATTTTAAAACAATGGTTCTGCCCCAGCTCTTTTCGCTTCTGCGGAATGTCGCTTATGCGGCTCCGCTTTTGTGTAAATTAGGTCGCTTCTGCGGCTTCCCTGGTCTAGCCCAATTTTGCTTCTGCGATCTTTCCACTGCAGATGCGGTTCCGCTTCTGCGGAGCCTTGACCGCATCTGCGGTCCTCCCCAAAATCCTATCTCTCGCTTCTGCGTCTCCCTTTCCGCTTCTGCGGCTCCACATCAACGGATCAAGGGCCGCTTCTGCGGTCCTGGCTGCCCTCACGCTTGTCCGCTTCTGCAGCTTCTCCTCCACTTCTGCAGGGCTGCTTCTGCAGTCCCATCTCCGCAGAAGCAGAAATACCAAATACCAGCTGCTTAGTTATTTCCAAAAATCCCATTTTTGATCCGTTAACCACCCAGAATTCACCCGAGGCCCCCGGGACCCCAGCCAATCATACCAACCAATCCCAAAACACATTACATACTTGCTCGAGGCTTCAAATCATATTAACCAACGCTAAATTCATGAATTACACCCCAAGTCCAGCTTTATGAACTTTAAAACTTCAAACTTCTATTTCCGATGTTTAAACCCATCAAATCACGTTCGATTGACCTCAAATTTTGCACATAAATCATATTTGACATTACGGACCTACTCCAACTTTCAGAATTGGATTCCGACCCCGATATCAAAAAGTTAACCTCCGGTCAAACTTCTCAAAAACCTTCAAATTTCTATCTTTAGCCAAATGGCCCCATAATGACCTACGGACCTCCGATTCACTTCCGATTGCGCCCCCAAATCCAGAATCACCATATGGAGCTATTCATAGTATCACAATCCCAAACGGACATCAATAATACTGAAATGCACTTCAATCCAAACTTATGAGATTCCTTCTAAAATGCTAACTCCCACAATAAGCGCCAAAATGCTCCCGGGTTATCCATAACCCAATCCGGGCATACGCCCAAGTCCGAAATCATCATACGAACCTGTTGGAACCTTCAGGTCCCGATTTTGAGGTCGTTTACTTAAAATTCCAACCCTAGTTCATTCTTTCAACTTTAAGCTCCCGAAATAAGAATTTTCTTCTCAAATCAACTCTGGACTTCCCGAAATCAAATTCCGACCATGCGTACAAGTCATAATACCTAATTTGAAGCTGTTCATGGCCTCCAACTACTGAACAGAGTGCTAGTACTCAAAACGACCGGTCGGGTCGTTACAGCGAAGAGAAATCCAAATACAAACAGTAGGAACAATAAGGGATAACATGGGTAGTAACGAACGATAACCAAGTAAATTAGATAAACAAGTAAATCAACACTGACATAACAAGAACAAAGACAAGTAGGAAGGTATCAAAATAAAGAAAGCAATGCCAACAAAATCAATCACATCATGCCTAGTACACAATCCCGACCATCTCAACCCTCGATTTCTCATATTATAATCTCAACTTTCGAACCTTTTGCACACACGGAACCTTGTGCCCCCATATTTCATTTTCCATTTTACTTTTAACAACAAAATTCACATGCTATACATTACGTAACGTCCGTACAATGCACTCAATATGTCCAAGAAGTCCCATTTACCTAATATAACTAAAATTATAATTCTAAACTAATTAGGACAGCCAGTGAGAAAAGATGAAGTTGTTTCTTTGGAAATCCTTTGAGTAAAGAAAGTACCCCTTTTAATTTAAAATACAACATCGAATGGATTATTGCCTTTCACAGGAGAGTTAACAACTTAAAACTTAGTAGAAATTCCTTTTTAAGAAAATAAAACCTCAGACGATTTAAGGGAATATAATTGAGAAACTGATTGAATTAAGGATATAACAATTATTGAAGTTTGAAGTATTGTAACATGTGTAATATAAATATATATATATATATATATATATATATATATATATATATATATATATATATATAATACAGTGAGGTATTGAAAATATTGTGGGTTCTAACACAAAGGATCACAACAATAAAGGAATTAAACAATTTAAACATTTGAAGTGATAACAACAAATAAGCACAGCAGCAAAAAGTGCACGGCATCACCCTTCGTGCTTTTACTTTCGTTCTCACCATAAGAGTCAATACTCACTTTTATTCTTTCTTATTGCGGTGTGCAACCCGATCCCAGTCATAGAGAACTGTTGTGGCGTGCAACCAGATCCCAGTCATATAGTACTGTTGTGGCGTGCAACACAATTCAAGGGTGACTAAGTCACATATTCCAGCTGCTAATGCTCCAATTCGAGTTGATATCCCAATAGGACCATTAATGAAAGAAAATGAGTCTAAGTCATGCTTGAAACGTGGTAGGCCAATCGGTTCTAAAGATAAAAATCCTCGAAGAAGAAAAGGAGAAAATGATCAAAGTGATCATAACACGGAGGTAGAGACTCAAGAAGAGCCCCAAGACATAACAAATGATAAGACCTTAGGGGAGGGCTAGGTACCTTAAAATAATGAGAATGAAGAGATATCAATAAGTTACGTCTCAACGGTAAAAAAAATGGAACCGATATAATATTGTTATCGATATCATTTTTTCTTATAATGTTGTTGTTGGAATAATGCAACAAGATGAGGATCTTGAACCAAAATCTGCCGATGATTGTAGAGGAGAAAATATTGTGGGTTCTAACACAAAGGATCACAACAATAAAGGAATTAAACAGTTTAAACATTTGAAGTGATAACAACAAATAAGCACAGCAGCAAAGTGCACGGCATCACCCTTCGTGCTTTTACTCTCGTTCTCACCATAAGAGTCAATACTTATTTTTATTCTTTCTTATTGCGGTGTGCAACCCGTTCCCAGTCATAGAGAACTATTGTGGCGTGCAACCCGATCTCAGTCATATAGTACTGTTGTGGCGTGCAACCCAATTCAAGGGTGACTAAGTCACATATTCCAGCTGCTAATGCTCCAATTCGAGTTGATATCCCAATAGGACCATTAATGAAAGAAAATGAGTCTAAGTCATGATTGAAACGTGGTGGGCCAATCGGTTCTAAAGATAAAAATCCTCGAAAAAGAAAAGGAGAAAATGATCAAAGTGATCATAACACGGAGGTAGAGACTCAAGAAGAGCCCCAAGACGTAACAAATGATAAGACCTTAGGGGAGGGCTAGGTACCTTAAAATAATAAGAATAAAGAGATATCAATAAGTTACGTCTCAACGGGAAAAAGATAGAACCGATATAATATTGTTATCGATATCATTTTTGCTTATAATGTTGTTGTTGGAATAATGCAACAAGATGAGGATCTTGAACCAAAATCTGCCGATGATTGTAGAGGAGAAATGATTGGCCAAAATGGAAAGACTCTATCCAGGCAGAGTTAACTTCACTTGAAAATTGTGAAGTCTTCGTACCCATAGTTCGAACACCTGAAGGCATAAAGCCAGTAGGGTATAAATGGGTTTTTGTGCGAAAACAAAATGATAAAAATGAAGTCGTTAGATATAAAGCACGACTTGTGGCACAAGGGTTTTTGCAAAGGCCTGGCATTGATTATATGGACACATATTCTCCTGTAGTGGATTCTATCACCTTCAGGTATCTCATAAATATGGCAGTGCATGAAAAACTTGATGTGCCTCTAATGGATATTGTCACAACCTATTTGTATGTATCATTAGACAACGAAATTTTCATGAAAATACCTGAGAGATTTAAAGTACCAGAAGCATATAAAAGTTTTCGTCAAACCTGTTCAGCAAAGCTTTAGAAATCTTTATACGGATTGAAACAATCAGGTCGTATATGGTACAATCGCCTGAGTGAATACCTGTTGAAAGAAGGGTCCAAGAATGATCCAATTTATCCTTGTGTCTTTATAAAAAGGTCCGGATCTGAATTTGTTATAATCTCAGTGTATGTTGATGATTTAAATATCACTGGAACTCCTGGGGAGATTTCAAAAGCAGTAGACTATTTGAAGAAAGAATTTGAAATGAAAGACCTTGGAAAGACAAGATTTTGTCTTGGTATACAAATTGAGTATATGAAAGATGGAATATTTGTCCACCAATCAACATACACTGAAAAGATTTTAAAGAGATTTTATATGGATAAGCACATCCATTGAGTGCCCCGATGGTTGTGAGATCACTTGATATAAAGTATGATCCATTCCGACCTCATGAAGATGATGATGAGCTTCTTGGTGCCGAAGTACCATATTTTAGTGCAATTGGGGCATTAATGTATCTTGCCAATAATTCCCAACCAGATATAGCTTTCTCGGTAAGCTTATTGGCAAGATTTAGTTCTTCGTTAACACAGACATTGGAATGGTATTAAACATATATTCAGATACCTCCAAGGGACCATTGATATGGGTTTATTTTATTCAAAAAGATCCAAGTCATCATTAATTGGTTATGTGGATGCAGGATATTTGTCTGATCCACATAAAGGTCAATCTCAGATAGGTTATTTATTTACAATTGGAAGTACAACCATATCATGGCGTTCAATGAAACAAACAATGGTTGATACTTCTTCAAATCACGAAGAGATAATAGCCATTCACGAAGCAAGTCGAGAATGCGTTTGGTTGAGATCAATAACTCAATACATTCAGGAAACATGTGGTCTCTCTTCGAAAGGCAATATTCTAATAATATTGTATGAAGACAATGCTGCATGCATAGCTCAACTGAAAGGAGGATACAACAAAGGAGATAGAACAAAACACATTTCGCAGAAATTCTTTTTCACTCATGATCTTCAAAAGAACGGTGAAATAGATGTTCAACAAGTTCGTTCAAGTAATAATTTGGCGGATTTGTTCACTAAGACATTACCAACCTCAATATTTGAGAAGCTAATATACATGATTGGAATGCGACGTCTTTGAGACATTAAGTGATATTTTCATCAAGGGGAGTAACTACACGCTGCACTCTTTTCTCCTTAACCAAGGTTTTGTCCCAATAGGTTTTCCTAGTAAGATTTTTAATGAGGCAGCAAGTAATGCGTATTACATATAACTATGTACTCTTTTGTAGTAAAATCTTTGTAAAGCATATTTATTTTACATAGAAATCCAAGGGGGAGTATTATGAATAGTTTAAAGAGTGGATGCCCATGCTATTATGGACTCCCATTTTCCCTCCTGTTTGATGTTGAGTATTTCCATTCCTATTACTATTTGTGAATAGGAAGTATATTTTTAGGCTTATAAATAGCCTTGTATCTGATGGGTAAAGATACACCAAAAAGTGATAGAAGAAAAGAGTTCTTCCTTATTTCTATCTATTCTTGTTTATATTTTACTGAATTACTTTTATTTTCTAACAAATATTCATTTCAGATGTTTTCTAGATACACTGTTCATTCCCGATATACTACGTAACCAGCTATTCTACAAGGACAATTGTAACGACCCGACCGGTCGTTTTGAGCCCTAGCGCGTCGTTCAGCAGTCCGAGGCCATGAGTAGCTTCATTTCAGGTATTATGACTTGTACGCATGGTCGAAATTGAGTTTCAGGAAGTTCGGAGTTGATTTGGGAAGAGAATTCTCATTTCAGAAGCTTAAAGTTAAAAGAATTAACTAGGACGGGATTTTTGAGTAAACGACCTTAGAATTGGCCTACGTGAATGCGAGGCCTTGTACGCGAATGCAAAGGGCTGGGTAACAGGCCTTTGCGAACGCGAGCGACCGGTCGTGAATGCGAAGAATGGCGGACCTGGGCTAGGAAGAATGTTTAAAAATCGGGGTTTGAGTTCATTTCACCCATTTTTTCTCTTGGCTTGGGCGATTTTTGGAGCTTTTGAAGAGGGGGGTTCCGTCATTCATCACGAGGTAAGTAATTTATGCTAGTTTTGAGTTAAATACAAGATTTATACCTGGATTTAGACATGGAAATTTGTAGAAAACTTGGGGTTTAAATAAAACCTAGAAAAATTGATATTCTTGGAATTTGACCACGATTTTGAGTATGGAATTTAGAGAAAATTATATATTTGAGTTCATGAGGCTATGGGTAAACTTATTCTTTGAAAATTTTGAAAATCCGGGCACGTGGGTCCGAGGGAATTTTCGTTTGTTAATCGATCGGGGTTAGGAATTCTTATAAATTGGGTTGTAATGAATAATTGAGTATATATTAATAGATTTTTATCATGATTGGGCACAGTTTATTTTATGTTGGATCGGGCCGTACGCCTCGGCATGATTTGTGTATGCTTGTATTGCTGCCTTGAACTTATTAAAGTGGTTATTGCCTCTTCCTGGCTTGAGAATATTTGGATAAATAATGAAAAAGGAATTGTGGAAATTTCTTATAAAAGAACTAATTGTTTACTTGTTTCCTTCTATTGGATTAAAATCAGGATTATAGAAATCTACGATTTAATGTATTATTGATATATCATTATGGGACCACTGGTAAGTGTCGAAGTCGACCATCTCGTCTCTACTTCTTCGAGATTAGATGGGATACTCATTGAGTACACGTTATTTTCATACTCATACTACACTTTCTGTGCATTTTTGTTGCATAGATACATGTAACGCTAGTGGCCTACTGGGTATAGCAGCATGGTTGACACGGAGACTAGGTGAGCTATATTTCGTTGAGGCGATCCGCAACTAGTATAGTCTCTCTCAGGATTTTATTTATTTTCTGTCCAATTGTATTCCGGACAGCTGTTGTACTTTATTTGGTTTTTCTTAGAAATTGCTCATGCACTTATAACACCGGGTTTTGGTATGGTTATGAAGTATTTTGTATTAACTGCTTATCATTTAAATTTGATTTGAGACAATTATCTTTTCAATTGGTAAATTTGAAGGAAAATCCTAGATTTCAAAAGTATTAAAACGAGAATTTGATTAAGCACTTTGGTTAGCTTGCCTCACAATGATGTCCGGCCCCATCACGGCCCTTAGTGGATTTTGGGTCGTGACAACAATTCTCTAACAAACTCACTCGTACTAAGACACGTATCCTAAATGAGTTGTATAGCCGTTTGGACTTGATTAGAATTAAGATGGAAAATTTAAAAATGGCCACTTTTCCGTCTGGTCTATGAAATTTAGCCACATATTTAACGGTCAATGATATTTAGCCACTAATTTAGGACGCTAATTATTTGTTGACTAAAATACCCCTACTATATTTATTAAATTTACTAGACTGGACCTGATATTCTTCTTTAGCAAAATTTTCCGGCATCAATCTACCAATCGAAGAATTACAAAAATCTTCCTCCGTCAATTTTCAAATCAAAGTATTAGCTAAATCTTCTGTCGTAAATCTGCAAATTGAAGTATTAGCAAAATCTTCCGTCGTAAATCTCCAAATAGAAGTAAGCTCTGTCAATTATTTGTTTGATTATTTGATTTTAACTAGTTTGAATTTCATCTACGATCGCTGATTCAAAATGCAAACTTTTTGATTCAAAATGCAAAGTATCAGTAAAAATTTTTGATTTTTGGAATTTTCTGATTTGTTTTTAGTGCTTTAATCTGCGTTATTGTATAATTTCTCAATGCGCAGCATAGCGCCAGTATATTTTATGGCACACCACCTGTGTGTAAGCTTTTTCTCCAGTACGTTATACTGAAAGAGTTCTGTTTAGACTAGTATATATTTAAGTTTTGTTTCAATGCAATATATTTTACGAAACATCACCTGCGTGTAAGCTTTTCATCCAGTATTTTATACTGGACGAGTTCTGTTTGGACTACCATGTAGTTTAGTTTTGTTTCAATCCAATATATTTTACGGGACGTCACCTTTGTTTAAGTCCTTGTCCAGTATATTAGACTGGACGAGTTCTGCTTAGATTAGAATATAGTTAATTTTTTTTCAATATAGTATATTTTACGACACATCACCTGTGTGTAAGCTTTTTCTCCAGTACATTATATTGAAAGAGTTCTATTTAGACTAGTATATAATTAAGTTTTGTTTGAATGCAATATATTTTACGGGACATCACCTGTGTGTAAGCTTTTCATCCAGTATTTTATACTGAACGAGTTCTGTCTGGACTAGCATGTAGTTGAGTTTTGTTTCAATCCAATATATTTTACGGGATGTCACCTTTGTGTAAGTCCTTGTCCAGTATATTAGACTGGATGAGTTCTGCTTAGATTAGAATATAGTTAGTTTTGTTTCAATACATTATATTTTACGGTACATCACCTATGTGTAAGCTTTTTCTCCATTATACTGGACGAATTCAGTTTACACTAGTATATACTTAACTTTTGCTTCAATCCAACATATTTTACGGGACATCACCTGTTTGTAAGCTTTTTCTTCAGTATGTTATACTGGAAGAGTTCTGTTTGGGCTAGCATGTAGTTGAGTTTTGTTTTAATCCAATATATTTTACGGGACGTCACCTTTGTGTAAGTTCTTTCTCCAGTATATTGGGCTGGACGAGTTCTGTCTAGACTAGAATATAGTAGAGATTTGTTTCAATCCAGTATAATTTACAGGACGTCAGCTGTTTGTAAGCTTTTTTGTCCAGTATGTTATACTGGATGAGTTCTATTTAGACTATAATATAGTTAATTTTTCTTTCAATCCAATAAATATTACGGGGTGTCAGATTTGTGTAATATTTTTTCGCAGTATATTATACTGGACGAGTTCTATTTGTGCTAGTATATAGATGATTTTTGTTTCAATCCAATATATTTTACGGGACGTCACCTGTGTGTAATCTCTTTCTCCAGTTTATTATATTGGACGAGTTATGCTTAGAATAGAACATAGTTGAATATTGTTTCAATCTAGTATAATTTATGGGATTTCACTTGTGTGCCAGCTCCTTCTCAATTATATTGTACTGGAGGAGTTCTGTTTAGACTAGAATATAGTTAAGTTTTGTTTCATGTCCAGTATATTTTACGGGATATCACCTGTGTGTATGCTTTTTCTCCAGTATATTATACTAGATGAATATTATATTTTTTAATAGTATAATTTCTAACTATCTAATTATTTGAGTTCATTAAATACAGGATGCATACAAATTTCTTGCTTATCACATTTGATGGCAAATGGACAGCAGATTACAAGTACTTGGATCATAAAATGAAGCTTCTTCTTATAAATGATGGGACTTCATTTCTCGAATTCCTGAGCAAAATTTTTGAAGTTATGGAGCTCGATAACAACAATCTTCAATCTGATTATAGAATGAAAATCATCTTCTGTAAAAGCTACGTTGTTATCAAAAACTCTAAAAACCATTTTGCTTTTATCCTTGTAAAAAACTTGAGAAAGCAACATACAATGAGTCAACTTCCCAGAGTGACCTACGTCATCCAACTCTAAAAATTTCCCAAACACACCATTCTTTAACTGTTCCATTTGACTTCACACAAAAACTCTGAAATTATTTTCTTAAATTTTCGATCGCCTATCCAATAACAATCAGCAGCAAACCACTTCTTAAGATCATAAAATTGATCTCCCTCCTAAAATTAAAATATAACACAGATAAGCAACATTTCATATAATTTTAAGATACAAACTTCAACATTTTAGAAATACGTACCTTCAATATCAAACTTGATGATTCCATTTCTATAAAATCATCAAAAAAACATATTACAAATCAGATAATAAACACAATCAGAATCCTAGTATATATATGAGAAATAAATTATCAAAATAACTCATTCACTAAAATGAACAGAAAAACAGTCTATAGATTGCAGTCTTCCAGCATAATATACTGGATCAGACTAAAATAAAAGATATGAAAAATCGAAACACAGCATAATAATCATACGGTATAATATACTGGAGAAAAAATCTTACACACAGGAGAAACCCTGTAAAATATACTGGACTTAAACAATACTTGTCTATATTATAATATTCATTCAGTATAACATACTGGAAGCCAAGCATTCATATGATAGATTTTCCCTATAATATTCTATCCTAAACAGAACTCGTCCAGTATAATATACTGGAGAAAAATATTACACAAATGTGGTGTCCTGTATATTATATTGGATTGAAACAAAACTCAACTATATGCTATCCCAAACTCAACTCCTCCAGTAAAATATAATGGAAAAAAAGATTACACACAGGTGATGTCCTGTATATTATACTGGATTGAAACAAAACTCAATTATATGATAGCCTAAACTCAACTCCTCCAGTATAATATAATGGAAAAAAAGAATGCACACAGGTAATGTCCTGTATATTATACTGGATTGAAACAAAACTCAACTATATGCTATCCCAAACTCAACTCGTCCAGTATAATATACTGGAGAAAAAGATTACACACATGTGATGTCCCGTATATTATACTGGATTAAAACAAAAATCAACTATATTCTATACCAAACTTAACTCCTCCAGTATAATATAATGAAAAAAAAGATTACACACAGGTGATATCCTGTATATTATACTGGATTGAAACAAAACTCAACTGTATGATAGCCCAAACTCAACTCCTCCAGTATAATATAATGGAAAAAAGATTACACACAGGTATTGAAACAAAACTCAACTATATGCTAGCCTAAAGAGAAATCGTTGAGAAAAAGCGTACAAACAGGTGGCATCTAATATATTTTAAACCCTAACGGTACGGAAATCAAACTTAAACCTAACGAAACAACAATAAGGACAAAAATTCAAACATATTATTGTAAAAACAACACTCACCCAGATAATTTTGAAGAAAACCAGACAAGATTCGAAGAAAATTGCTCAGACGAAAGACAAATACGGATGCAATGCTGTGCAAACAAAGAGGCGAGCGATAAAAACTAAAAAGTAAATAAGCGGTATGTTAAGCGTTCAAGGGCAATTATGTTATTTACAATATATTTTAAGTTTAACTGGCTATAAATCGATTACATCACCGATGGTGGCTATTTTTCGATAGCCACCCGTAAAAGTGGCTATGCCACGCCATTTTGACGAATTAAGAGGCAATTGGACCTAACAAATAAGACTAATATAAGAATAACTTAACAATTAAGACTTCTGCTCGTCTGGCCCAACTGTGACTGGTACTCGACCCAATATTCTAATTAAGGTTACGAATTTAATTCCCAATTCGTAACAACATTTTTTTTATATCTTTAAAAAATACTATTGCAAGCAATAAATAAAAAATAACAAGCAGTGCCGGTAACATCTCAAAATATCTAGTTACGGAAGAAATGGAGAAGATTGAATACATTACTTTACTTTTCTATAAATCTCAGTAATTGGGAAATGATCAGCACACGAGTTTGACACATACAAAGAGAAGTGTAGTTCACAAGACATCTTTCTCTATAAAAAGATCGAGAGGAAATAGGAGAGGACTAACATAAAACTGAGAGGTATTTAAAATAGAACAACTATTCAAGAATTCTAAAGAGGTTGGAATATAAGAGGCAATCCATGTGTGGGCCTAAGAGAAAGCATGATAGAAGGGCAGTGTCTATAGGAGTTAGGTGAAATGGAAAATGAGAATTTTGTCAAGATTAAAGACAAGACAACTTTGTACTCAATCATTGTCAAATTCCTACCAATGCACATCCTTCCTCCAAAACCAAATGGTAAATATCCCATTTTGTGTTTACACCCACCATATATCATGTCATCCTTAAACCTTTCTGGTTTGAATTCATTCACGTCTTCTCCCCAAAGTTGCTTGTCGTGATGCATGGACACCAAATCAATCCATACATTTGTTCCTTTGGGGATGACTAGGTTGTTTACTTGAATGTCTTCTCTGGCTTGCCTTTGTACATTTGGTGCCGGTGAGTATAGTCTTAGTACTTCATTCATCACCCATCCCATCTGCATATTCACATTCCAAAATTTTCAGTTCATATATATATGCATAAGAAAAAATGAATATCCTGAACAATATTCTCTCTTTCTCTTTCTTATTTATTTGTCCTTTTTTTTTTTGTTAGAAGGGTTGAAGATAAGACAATAAGATGGAAAACGAGTAGGCTTGACTGTTTGACGGTTGGGCCGTGGCCGGCGACTGATCATTCTTTTAACAAATTGTACCAATGTTGGTACATGTGCTACATGTGGTCTCTTATTTTCTTCCTAATGGTCAAAATCAACTATTTGGCTGCAGGGCGTTGACATGTGTAAAACTTATATTAGAATTATTTACGTGGCATCGTGTAATATATCTAGACTTAAAAAGTTTGCTTTTGTTCTTAGCTTTTTTTTTTTTTTCGTTGTATCAAGTGAACATAAATGAGAAGACAAAAGAGAACGTTAAACATGTAGACCAATAATAATCAGATATAGCATATGATATAGATGGTTCACAAGACTAACAGAAACTAGAGACTAATTAATTAGCTTACCTTTCTTAGACAAGCAAGTCTTGTGGGATCAATTTCAGCATTATCACCCATCACTTGTTTGATTTCCTCTCTGAGCTGAGTTTGCCATTCTGGATGAACTGCCAGCAGCAACAAAGTCCACGTGAGTGCCAGCGCAGTGGTCTCATGTCCTCCGAAGAAAAACGTTTTACACTCATCCACCAATTCCCTCGTACTCAATGTCTTCCCGTTCCCTGCCAGCAAAAGACTAAGAAGATCGTGCTCTGTACGATCATCTTTGTTCATCTTTTTACGATTTTCAATGATCGACATGAGCAGAGAATCGATCTCCTTCCCAAGATTATGAGATTTTAGAGTCTCCTTAGGGCACATGATGAGGTTGCCATATGGTACCCCGACATAACGTGTAGACTTGAAAAGTGTGAATTGGATGGTTCTCAATTTGTTAAATACTTTTTCTCCATTTTCGTAGCTGATGCCGAAGCTTGTCTTTGCTATGATTTCTCCCGCCGTGTTAATTATTTCCTTCTCGACATCGATTTCTGGGTTCCCGGAGTTGATGAGAGCAGTCCAACGGTCTAGCATGTTTTTGGCTGACTCCGCCATTAAGCTTGCCATGCCCTGGAAACCAAGTGTAAATAGAACAACAGGTACTGTTTATATATGATAATTCTAATCTGGTAACTTCAAAAATAAAATATATGATAGGTAAAAATATACTGAGTGTAATTTTTTTTTACATTGTTTATATACTACTAGTGGAGTATAAATTAAATCAATGACTTGCTAGTACGTTCTTTAACTATTTCCGGAATTATGGATGAGTCACATCACATGCATTCACCAATTTGAGTTTTAAAATCATTTCACTTTATGTGGTGCCTCATATGAAAACTGATTTCTAGTATATAGAATATGCTTGAAGAAAGTAGAAATTGCAAGCACAGGGTAAAAGAGAGATAGTGATATATACCTTGACGTTAGCTTGGGTAAAAGCAGGAGTAATAACATGTCTGTGTCTCATCCATTCATCTCCTTCCACCATAACCAACCCTTTACCAAACATGGCCTTTCTGTCCCTCTTAAAAACTGTTGGCTTCCCCCAACTTTTGCCCATTACTCCCGCAGACATCTTCTTTATGAATTCAGGGTCTGCTATGTAAACAAATGGTTCTGTTCCCAGCCAGTATGTAAATACTTTTCCTGCATATATATATAAAGAATGCTTCAATGAACAAGAAAATAGTATATACCTATTGTACCTAGTCTTAAGTGAATATAAATAAGCTGCTGAATATACCATGCAATTTCTGCCACCTAGCGAAGTATGGAAATGCCAATGAATGAATATCATGACTAATGCTTAAGGCAGAAAGAGAAGCTGAGGAAGTAGCAGAAGAAGCTGTGTTCATCAGCTCCTTCTTCATTTCATTAATATTTCCAAGAGGGAAACTTGGTGCTGGTCCTTCAAATCCATTTGCCTTAAGTTTCTGATGCTTCAGTTTGGGCAGAATCCACCAAGAATATAATATTTTACATAATACAAAGAAAATAAGAATGACAACCATGCCTAGCAGGATAGCAACTTGAGAAAACTGTTTAAACTCCATTCACTCGACGACCGATCACTTTCTCTCTGCTTCTCTCAGTATATAGAATGAAGGAGAATTGTTCAAGTATATATATGGTGAGTTATAGTTTCCTAAAACAATGGAAAATACAGCGATTGTGTTGATGGGCTAAGGAAAGAAAAGAAAGGTATTTATAGAAGGAGAAGTTTGACGAGCCCCAATGAAGTCAAAGGTTGACAATTTACTATGAAACAATTTTTACCGGTTTAGACTACACGGAGTGGCGAGTTTTCTTTTAAAATGCTAGTTTTTTATATTACTTTATTATTTTATTGCATGTTTGTGTTCCATGTTACTCTTTGATAATTCCTTCTACTCTTGATTTTTCAAACTTGGAATTAAGTTGGTCGTCAAATTTTAATATTGCGGCTCAAGCCGAATACACATTTTTTTTATTGATAACGCCGGCCCAGCCTGTTGATATCCTACGTGGCATATTTATTTTGAAGGTTGGTACTCGATAAATCGATATATGTATATATATTACCCATACCAAACCAGATATTTTCATTAATTTACCAAATGTGAGACGTGTTTTCTACTTGGTTATAATTAACTAATACGTCGTCTCATTCTAATTTTCACTTGATGTTTTTTTAAGATTATCTTTATTATAATCCATAATAAGCAAAAACTATCTTATTTTACGTATTTATGACTGAAGCAAATTAAATTGGGTTCTTCGTCATAATGAATGAGATCCTTTTTCCGAACGCCAAATAATATGGAGCTGGTTAAGTGAAATTCACTTTTTAATGCATTGTGAAATTTTTCCTGTTATATCTAATAATCAAAGGCCATGCTTAACCTTTTTGAAATTCTCGCAATAATTCTTTCATCATATTTTGTTGTTAACTTTTTTCATGCATGTCAAATTATACGTCACATTCAAAAGGTGAAGGGGATGTGCTTCTTTACTAAGTCGAATTTCACAGTAAATAATTTGTAACTTTTACATGTAATATGCAATATTTTGTAGTTTTGTACCACTAATTAAGGTGAAATATTGGTATATTTTAGGGAAGGGAAAGATAAAGTAAAAGAAAAGGAGCAATTTCTTATTTGTCATTTGTTCTTTGCAGATAGCTAACCATCATCTTACAGCCTTACTATAGGTGTTAATTATATTAAAAAGTAAAAACTGTGTATCCAATGATTATAGAATCATTAAAGGCTATAATCATGTACAAAATAAGCCAGTTTAGAGGTTTTTAATTCCATAAACAAGCAATAATAAGTTAACTCATTTTATAACCCACTGATCTTTCTTTCCCTTTAGGTGTTTCCTCTTATTCTAACGTGAGCAAAAATGCAATTCTCAGTTAATTTATGTGACACTTTTTGTTTCTCGAAATTCAAATTATGTGAGTTTTTGATCCAACAACTTAAAATGTAATTTTTCATTATCAATATTAATATGAGAAGAATTATAATTACAAAAGAGGAGGGAGATGATTTGTGTGGTGTTTAATTTTTGCGTGCATCGATTATAGAAGGACCTGAATCTTCTATGTGTTCCTTAATCAACTGTTGCGAAATAAATAATGCAGAAAGTAAAGAATAAAAGTATTTTTATACGGAAAATACTCAGCTTAAAAGGTGTAAAAACCATGACCTATTTCCAGTAGAATTTTCCCAAAACTTCATTACAACTCCAAGCCAAAACAACAATGTTTACAAATCTTGTAAACCTAAGAATTACCTCTAACACTTTTAGCAACCAAACACGGGTTGTTGCGACTGCGAGTTTACTCTAACTTGAACAGTCCAACTCAAGTACCTAATATAATTTGCTTCTAAGAAGGTTACAACTCAAAATTAAAGTCCTACTACCATATTTGAAGTAGAATAAAAGACTGACACATGGAACTGGTTCTTCTATCTGGTTCATGCAGCTATAGGTTCGCACTCACGAAACACACAAGAATTGATTGAAAAATATCTTGCTATATTGCTCTCAATTCTTGCCTAACTTCATCGTTTGTGCGTCAACTGTAAAAGAGAACACAAATGAAATATATTGTGTAAGTAGGAAATACTATTGGTTTACTCTTCCTTAGTGGAAGAGTTCTAGATAACTTCAATCTTCAGCTCTTTCCTTATCTAGGATAGAGTTCTATTCAAGTAAGGAGTCATTCTCCTTATCAAATATGCATCTTTTCGTACAGGGAATATCATAAATAACCGCTTATACTTATCCCTTGTACGTGCACGCATTTTACTTGAATCTACCGTGAACTGTGTACACTGTCCATGAATCTTGGTTCATGTGTGTATTCCTTTATCCATCATCAAAACCAAAATCGCTCAAGTCAACAACAACTTAAAATATTTTCATATATTTTTTTAATATGAATTATATTTTAAAACATTAAGTTGATCTTATCCAATTTGATTTTCAAAATTAGTTAGATTGCTCTCTAAAAACAAAAAATATCATATAAATTAGGCGTAGGCTTTTGATATTTAGATTCTGGGAGCCTCCTATCAACATCGTGTTACGCGGGCGGTGGCTTTTGGACTTGTCTCTAGACCCTGAATAAAAAGTTTTAAGAATAAAAGAATTATATATCCCCAATGCTTATCACTTCTTGGAAGTCAAATCAAATAAGTTTTAACATATAAAATATATTCTATTTTATTTTAACATTAGAGAAATTTCAATTCTAGTACTTTATTCGTCCAGTTTATAACTATCCTAAGTTTAATTTGACTCTGAAAATTGGTAATTTGTCCATTTACAAAATAAAAACTGTCGAACGCATCAAGACTTAAGGGATAATTGGTTCTTACATTTTTGAATGGCAAAATAAAAAGATCCAATGAAATGCATCCATAAATAATACTCCCTCCGTTTCAATTTATGTGAACCTATTTGACTGGGCACAGAATTTAATAAAAGAGAGAAGACTTTTGATCTTGTGATGTAAAATGAGGCACATATATTTTGTTTGGCTATAAATTATTTTGTAAAAGTAAATTGTTTTCAAATAAGGAAAGTGATTATTTTTTTTTATACGAACTAAAAAGAAAATAAATTCACATAAATTGAAACGGAGGGAATAGTAGTAGAAAACAATAACGATGAGTTGGGGCACATGACATCAACTGATGAGTAAAAGTTGGAATTTTTGTATTGTACGTGATGTATAGTGATGACGGACAAAAAACATATGGGACGATGGTCAAAGTCTCGTATTCCATTAAATTCTCGTATCGACTATTTAGAGATGAGATGATCTCTTTATTTGCCTTTGGACGGTCTTCACCTAATAAATTATTTTTTAAGGTTGAATTAAGCTCAAGATTTATTTTCTTTATCATCTTCACGATTTTCGTTCCATTATTTTCTCAATTCTTAGTCTCTTCAAAATTAATTCTGAACAGGGAACCGACAACGGTCAACTAATTTTGGCAATTTCTCTTGACTGCGTTGCAAGTATGGATGATAGATAATGAAAGTACGTGACTTCCTTTTAAGTACCTCAGTACAATAAACATGCACTTTTATTTTGTTCAAATAAATCTATTTATACACGGTGAAATGGTCACGTAACTTTGATATTGGATCACATGGGAATACAAGTGTGTGTTCCCCATTCCAATTCCAACATGTCTTTATTTCATTTCGTGACAAATACTTACGATACCGATTCATTGTTTCCAAGGGAGTATTTATATAGCAATGTGGATGGTGTATCATAATATCGGAAATTAGTGGATAATAACAACAAAAAGAAATTTACCACTTTATTTCTTTCTCTCTCTTTTTTTATAAAGAAAAAGTTATCCAAAAGACAAATTTTATATATATATAAAAGAACGAATAATTTATGCTAAATCTTGAACAATATAAATATTTCTAAAACTTTGACCGACTTTTATAGCCTTAAATATTTATATAATTTAAGAATAAAATTGTAAATTACCAAAGACCGAAACTACATTGAAGCACTCTTCCAAGTAACAATTGCAACGGAATTGAAGCTTTTCTTAAAATGTCTGATTTCTTTTAGGATTCTACCACAAATTATCTTATTTAAAGCAATTTAATGGTTTTAAGAGAAATTTTCATAAAGCACTATTTTTAAGTGGTAATTAGCTATCTATAGATATCATTTGTTATATTACAGATTGTAGATTCGTTTTTTGTTGTTATACGATGTATTAGATGTATTTAAGCTACTGTATTCATGAATACAGTAACAAAAATAGGCGTGAATCAGGGAAGTCCAGCTAATCAGTTGTTGTATTCGACTATATTCATGGCGTGAGACATGGGATTACAAATGGACAAAATTGTATTCGACTGTATTCACGGCGTGAAACAGGGGGTTATACTGTTTTTAAACGGAAAATAAATCAATTAACATAATAGACTCCTAATATAACTCAACAAACTCAATTATAACGCACACATTTTATATTTCCAGTTATAAAAAAGATTCTCAACCGAATAATACCCCAAAAATATAGCAATCTTCAGAAAAATTATATAATACATCTGAGTACATTAATTATATTAATTAAAAAAATATATGAATAAACTCATGGCATATAGCAAGACAGTGAATACAATAAAATACATAGAATACAGCGGGATACATTGAAATACAATAAAAAAAAGATGGTGAATACAATGAAGTACATGGAATATAGCGAGATACATTGAATTACAATATATATATAAAAAAAAGACAATGAATACAATAAATACATGTAAATACAACGTGGTATGTTGAAAAAATAATAAAATATATTAACAGACAATCAAGTTGCTCAGCCCCAAACTCCATCGTCTTTGTTAAAAAACAAACCCTAATTTCCAGCGAATCCGCCCTCAAGCAAAAACCCTCAACTCTTTCGCCTTTCTCTCTCTATTTCTCTTCACCGAATATCACTGTAACTCATTAGAACAAATGAAAGGAATTGAAAAACCCTAGCACACAACTAGAAATCAGAGGCGCCGCTAGGAACTCTAACAGATTCTCTTTCTATTCCTTGCAAACAATTTATACACGGGGAAATTTTCTTAGGAGCAAGAAAAAAAAATGGGGTTTTAAGAAAAACCTTTAAGGGTAAGAGAATTTGTTGAAGTGTAAGAAAAATATGGTATATTAAAGATTGGAATTTTTTGGTTTTTAAGTGGTGAAGTGAATAAAGTGGAGGAAAGTCCAAAACACAATCTTTGAGCTTCCATTTGTGAGGTAGCAGAAGGCAGGGGAAGCAAGGTGAACGGCAGAAGTGGCAGCGGAAGGAGGAGGAAGGCGGGAAGAGGTGGTGCGGCCGAGAGAAGTGAATTAGATTGAGCATCGTATTTTCAGGGAATGGGGGAAGAGAATGGCATGTATCAAAGTAGAGAGAGAAAGAAAATAGTGCAAATGAATAGCATATTTAGTGGTCTAGGAGTAGGAGGTAACCAAAATTAGATATTTTGCTATAAACATTAAAAGGTATCTATAGAATATAATTTTTTTAAATGGTATTCATTTAAAATAAATAAGGTATTAATATTTGCTATAGGAGGTAAATTTCTTTTCTATACAAAGTTTCCATATGAATTTGTTATCTTGAATTCCAATAAAAGTATATTCCTCTAATCAATTTTATTTTTCATGTTTTAGATTCTTAAGATAATACATATCTTCTTCAATGGTAAATTAATTGTATTTTCTACTAATTATTCTTGAAATTTCAAATTATGAGAAAATTAATGTTTTCAATATTTTGTCAGTCTTATAAATTATATATTACGTACGTTTCATGTTGATTGGTCATAAAAGATGTCGAGTTATAAGGTGCTCGTAGATAGTATTATCATAAATTCTTTATTCTTGATTGTTACATTGTGATATTTCAATATATTCTATTTCTTGTTCTTGATACGTATATGTTTTGGATAGTTTTTGCTTTGATTATATTGTAAGGATTTTCGTGCCCCCTTTTTTCCCTCCACAGTGAGAAATTCGGGTTTCGATACATTCATGGGTGTAATAACTCATTTCCTTTTGGGAATTGGGTATTTGAAGAGTTGCCACCTAACGAGTTATGGTGCATTAGGGCAACTAGAGAGATTAACTCTTGGATTTGTTTGCATTACCAGAGGCTTTGGGTAAGGGCTCGAAATAACCTCAAGGGGAAGGTGTTAGGCACCCCTCATGGTCCACAACTGTGGGTCCCGGCCAAACTTATATTTACAAATTAGTCCAAATAAATACTTGAAATAAATAATTACGAATAAGGCATGCTTGTATAACTCAAATAATAAGACAAAAGTTTTGGACAAGTTGTATTATAAAATAATAAAGGAATTTTTAAAAGGAGGAGTCTTAGGTTGATTAGCCTATAGGATCACCCCGCGCAATGTCAGGTAAACACTCCTCAATGAGGGGCTACACGTGACATTAGCGCGTAGTCATCATATCTCATATCTACCCTTCCCATCCCCTTAGTAATGTGACGACCCAAAGGGTCATCACCTGTTTTCCTCATCTGTTTTGTGCTTCCCTTGAAAACCTCATTTTCTATTGTCTCGATTTACGTGCGCAGTCCGGACACGTAACTGGAAAATTTTTGTGTCGAAATATGTGAATTTTGTGGAAAATTTGAAGAATTTTGATATAAATATGATTATAGTTGACTTTGGTCTTTCGGTAAACAGACCCGGACCCGAGATTGGACGGTCTTGGAAGGTTCGTAGAAAAATATGGGACTCGGGCATGTGCCCGGAGTCTAAATCCGAGGTCTAGAACCTGAGTAAAATAATTTTTCTGTTAAATTACTTTTCTGAAATTATTAAGGAAAATAAAAATGAAAATTAATTAAAAGACTATGGTATCGGGCTCGTATTTTGGTTCCGACGCCCGGTACAAGTCTTATATATTGTTTAAGCTCTTCCTGTAAAGTTTGGTCGAAATCGGNTGTTTTGAGTCAGTGTGTATATTTGGTTTGGAGCCCCAAGGGCTCGGGAGTGTTTCCGGAGGGGTGTCGGGGTGGTTTTTCACTTAGAAGCATAGCAGATTTTCTTCAGCTGTTGCAGACCGGATTTGTTCTACGCGTTCATGGTCGCCCTTACGCGATCGCGATGCTGGACTGGTCCCCTCCTACGCGTTCGCGAACCTAGTCACGCGTT
>MU722089.1:0-46080 GCA_026770625.1 Nicotiana glauca
AATTTATTCTACAATTAAATTCTAAGCTAATACACGAAATTATATAAAATGACCAAAATACCCCTCGGGCCCCACGTCTCGGAACCGGGTAAAATTTACATTTTCAGAAACCTCGCACCCTCACGAGTCTAACCATACATAATTTATAAAATTCCCATATCATGTCGACCCTCAAATCAGTGATTCTATCCAAGAGAGTTTTCTACCCTTTTCAACAAAATTCTCAGATTAAACACCAAAACTTGCGATAGATTCGAGTTATACAACCAAAATTGAGTTAAGAACTCTTACCCCATTATTCTCTAAGAAAATTTGTCCAAAAATTGCCCAATCCGAGCTCCAAATCGTCAAAAATGGGAAATGGGAACGAAGTCCCATTTCTAGAACTTAAACATTCTGTCCAGGCAAATCCTTCTTCACGAACGCGATGCCATGTCGCGAACGCAAAGAACAAACTGTTCAAGTTCAAAAATTGTTCTTCGCGAACGCGATGCCTTGTCGCGAACGCGAAGAACAAAAATGTTCAAGTGCATAATTTACTCTTCCCGGACATCCTCTAGTAAAATGTCCATAACTTTTGCTACAGATGTCCAAATTACGATTTCTTTAGCTTTCTGGAAACTAGACACGAAGGGCTACAACTTTCAATCACCTCAAAATTCCTTGTAGATAAAAAGATATGAGCTTCCGAAGTAGGACCTGCGCGACAGAAAATTCCTTCTTCGCGAACGCGAAGCACTGTTCGCGAACGCGAAGAACAAAGCCTCAGAGGCCAATTTCTTCTTCGCGAACGCAATAGGACCTCGCGGACGCGAAGGACAACGCCAGATACCAGAAACAGCAGTTCAAAACCTTCCAAAAATGACCTGTTGGGCATCCGAAACACAGCCGAGGCCCCCGGGACCTCAACCAAAAGTACAAACACATCCTATAATGTTATTCAAACTTGTTCCAATTATTAAAACACTTCGACTAACATCAAAATCTTTAAATTACATCAAATTAAAACCTAAGTTCTTTTAAAACTTCAAAAACATGCATTCGATCAAAAACCCGACCAAACCACGTCCAAATGACCTAAAATTTTGCACGCACGTCCCAATTGACATGACGGTGCTACAGCAACTTCCGAAATTCCATTTCGACCCTCGGATCAAAATTTCACCTATCAACCGAAAATCGCCAAAATACTAACTTTCGGCATTTCTAGCCTAAATGAGCCACGGACTTCCAAAATACATTCCGAACATGCTCCCAACCTCGAAATCACCTAACGGAGCTAACGGAACCATCAGATTTCCATTCCGAAGCCGTCTTCACGTTGTTCCAACTACGGACCATTTTCCAACACTTAAGCTCTCATTTAGGGACTAAGTATCCCAAAACTCTCCAAAACTCAATGCCGAACGTCTCGGCAAACCAAAATAGCAGAAATGAACTTAGGGGAAACAGTTAATAGGGGATCAGGGCGTAAATTTCAAAAACGACCGGCCGGGTCGTTACAGCTGTACTGGCTAATCTATTTTCGGGTCCATTGTCGTATACTTAAGGGACGCCACGTCCGTTCAATGTGAGTTGAGGGAGGCCTCCAACCGGAAAAAACGGAGCAATGATTTGGCCAAGTGTCATGCCCAGAGGGAGACTATCAAAGAAATCTATGCCCGAGGATTGAACCTTGCTGAGGAGATAGCCGAGGCAAAGGTGTGGGAAACCGATGCCAGGTTTCTTGTCTCTTCCGATGATGATGATGTAGTGAGTGGCTCCGGGTACGAGGAAGGTGAAGAAGATGTTCCCGAAGATAGAGCCACCGAAGGTGCAGTTCCTGAGGATGGCGCTTCCGGGGATATGAACCTGAAAATAGATTAGGTTTTTTTTTCTTTTTTGTGCAAGGGCCCTTGTGGGCGTTGTAAATATGTTTTGTAAAACACCCCTCATTGATTTAAAGTATCTTTTTGCTCTATCCTTAACTTGTGTTGAATTTTGTTTTATTTTTATTTGCGGAAGATTTCGATAATTCAAACAATCAGTCAGAGTATTGATTCGGACTCAAAACATAATAAACCCTTACGTTTTTATTGACCAATATAATACCCCTTAAAGTTTTGTTAATCCTCGAGCTAAGCTTAAATCAGCTTGATATGAGCTCAGAATAATGGGACTCTCGAGTCCGAGTTGAGTGAGAGCGAGGTCTCAAACTCTACATATTTTGGCCTTTAAACTCTTTTAAGTTGGCCTTTAGGCTCTTTAAGTTGGGGCAATTTGGCCTCTAGAATGGCTATATAATTTCTCCCTCTTTTCGGCTAAAAAACTTTTGGTTATGCCTTAGCATGTGTTTTTGTACCCGTTGGGTTTTTCGAAGTTTTGCCGTATCGGGACCTTCTTCTTTGTGTACTGATAATTGAATATCTCTTGAGGTTTTATCGAGGGAAGGATTTTTTGAATCCCCTTAAATTATTCGAGGGATGAATTTATCGAAGCCCTTTATATTTTGCTTTTGCCGAGGGTATCCTGGTTTAACAGATTTTTATAAATTGTTTGAAGGCCTTTGATTTATAGCGGAAGTTGGACGTCTCCGAGCCGTATTATTTTGGTTGTAGCCTTTAATATGGCTATAGCCTTCAGGTATGTCACTTGGACTTGTTTCCTGATACCTTGTTTGAAAAGTTAGTCCTCGAGTATGTTGGCCTTGGCCTTTGTTTCAAGGGGATGCCTCTTTGAGGTCTTATGGGTCCGAGTTTTTTGTGACTTGGATGTATTGACTGTCGAAGACAGTCCCTGAGTTTCGGGGATGTTTTTATGTTTTGGCTCTTGACCATTTCCTATAGGATTATAAGTGTAGAGCTCATATAATAGTAGACTTTTTGAGGAACAAAGTATTTTTGATATAAACGAAATGCTTTGATACATGTTTTGATGTCATGGCTCGACTATTCTATATGGACATGGTTCAATTGACCATTTGGCCCATTATAAGGTTATTTCTATCGAGGCCCTCTTAGGCGTGAAGTATTCTCCTTCGAAATATAACCTCCGAGGGTGATGCCCCAAGTATTCGAGGTTGATTGAAAAGAAGCCTTGGATACCGTTGAGTTCTCCTTAGGTAGCACATAATTAGAAAGAATTATAAGAAAATACACATGACTTCACACCATAACAAAAAATGGTCCATGTTTTTAAGTTTTACCCTATCTAGCTCATATTATACATATTTTGAAAGCATTGACAAATTCAAAATATGTGTTCTTACAATCATTGCTTCTAAAAGTTATGGAGTTAAACATGTATCCTCACAACCATTGCTTTTACTCTCTCTTCTTCTCATATCTTCTGCATATGCTTCAAGGGGCTGAGCATTTTCTGTTTCTCCCCATGTGTCACCTGGTTGCAATGTAAGAAAATTGAAAAGTAAAAGTCTACCATTGAAGACCATTCAAAGTTTTGCTTTCGAAAATATGATTTTTGGAGTTTGTTAGTTGTTTGGATTGGGTATTATTCCAATTGATTGAAAATATTAAAAGCAGTTCAAGATTTAAATTTGAAGTGATTTGGAGTAGATTTGAGCAATATTTGAGTTAAATTTCAGAAAAGACGCAAGAAAGAAGACGAAGTCAACTTTTTGTATAATTTTGTATAATCTTGTATAATAGTGTATATGAGTGTATAAACACATCTTATACACTATTATACACTTTTATACACCTTTATACAAACGTCTGTAGACGAACTTCTTTCATGATTTTCAGTTGTAATTCTTGTTCAAAACCAGTCCAAATCTCCATTAAATGACTTTAAATTTTATATACAACCTTCTTATATTATTTCTAACAAGTTTAATAATACCCACTCCAAAATTCTCATGAAATCAAATTAGGAATTAAACCCACATATTTAAGCTTGTTAAAAATCTAATTTTCACTACCCACGTGGATTTGGTTTGTTGAACTAATACTTGAGTCATAGTTACTGCTTTGAAATTTAACTTAAAATCTTGAGCAAAATTTTTTAAAAATTACATAGTAATTTCGAGAACCTATTGGAGTTGAATGTTGAGCATCAACCTATTATTTTTGGGCTAGTTGGTTGTAAATTGACATATTGGTTATAAAATTAAAAAGTAGGGAGCCCAGTTTTTCTTATGTGAAATTTTCCCACATAATTATTGCCTCATTAAAACCTTGCCGATAAAACCCATTTGGGACAAAATCCGATCTAAGGGAAAAAGAATGCAACACATGCTTTAAAACCTAAGGTCTTCGTGTAAAAGGGGTATCTTCGAAATCGCGTACCTTCGATAACTTTGATCGAAAATCTGTAAAAAAAATTAGTTTTAAACTCACATGGACAAGGGATAAAGTCGTACCTTAGCAGTAGTATCGCTTGAGTAACGATATGTTCCAGTTGTTTGGCAGTTGTTCACCTTCCATTGTGCTAAGTATGTAATACCCTTTACCGACAACTCCGAGGACTCGATACAGTCCTTCCCAAGTCGAGCCTAGTTTCCTTTCATTAGGATCTCGAGTATTAAGGGTGACCTTTTGTATAACTAAGTCCCCGACTCCAAAGTGTTGAAGGTTGGTCCTTCTATTATAGTATCTTTCAATCCTTTGCTTCTGCGTGTCCATCCGAACAAGCGTTGTTTCTCGCTTTTCATCTAATAACTCGAGGGTAACATTTATGGCCTCGTGGTTTGACTCCTCCGATGCATGTCAAAACCTGGCACTGGGTTCTCCGACTTCAACGAGGATAAGGGCCTCAGAGCCATAAACTAAAGAGAACGGACTAGCCCCCATGCTGGTCTTTGATGTTGTTCGATATGCCCAAAGGACCTCGGGTAGGACATCTCTCAATTTCCCTTTTGTATCATCCGGTCTTTTCTTCAAGTTTTGAATGATACTTTTATTTGTTGACTCGGCCTGCCCGTTTTTGGTAGGGTGGTACAGCGTCGATAAAATCCTCTTTATTTTATGTGCTTCGAGGAATTCTATTACCTTGCTGCCGATGAATTTCTTTCCATTATCATACACAATCTCGGAAGGTATCCCTAACCGGCATATGATGTAGTCCCAAATAAAGTCGATAACTTCTTTTTCTCTGACCCTCTCGAAAGCATGTGCTTCCACCCACTTACAAAAATAATCAGTCATAAACAGAATAAATTTAGCTTTACCTGGAGTCGTTGCCCGTTGGTAGAGGGCCGACCATATTCCATTCCCAGTATTTTCTAAAAAATTCCTTAGTATCTTTTTCCATGCTATCCCAGTAGTAACCTACTCTGATAACTTTGCGAACCAAAGACTCGACGCCGGAGCGATTCCCACAAGTGCCTTCTTGGACTTCTCAAAGGACATAATTAGTGTCCCCTGGCCCTAAACATACTGCCAATGGCCCATCGAACGTTCTCCAATACAATGTTCTATCTTCATCCAATGCAAACCTAGCAGCCTTGGCTCGTAGGGCCCTCGATTGTTTGTGGTCCGATGGAAGTTTTTCATTCTTCAAATAGTCAATATACTTATTCCTCCAGTCCTTAGACTTGTTGAATTTATCTTGGCATGACCCTCTTCAACCACAAACCTTGATAATTGGACAACAGCCCCCGGGACAATGTCATCTTCTTCGATCGAGGATCCCAGATTGGTAAGTGCATCGGCCTCGCTGTTTTGCTCTCGAGGTACATGATCCAGAGTCCGCTCCTTGAAGCGGTGCAAAAGTTACCTGTAGTTTATACAAGTACCATTGCATTTTATCCTCTAGAGCCTCAACGTTTTTGTTTACTTGGTTTACAACCAATAGAGAATCGCACTTGGCCTCGATGATTTCTTCTCCCAAGTGTTTAGCTAGCTCAAGACCTGCAATCATTGCCTCATACTCAGCCTCACTGTTAGTTAATCTTATAGTTTTGATAGATTGCCTAATAGTATCACCCGTGGGTGGCTTCAATACAATGCCAAGCCCGTACCCCTTGGCATTCGAGGCACCGTCCGTGAAGAGGGTCCATACCCTCGATGTACCCGAGCTTAACAGGAGTTCTTTCTCTACTCGATTACGAGGGTCGGTGTAAAATCAGCCATAAAGTCAACTAGGATTTGAGACTTGATGGATGTTCAGGGTTGATATTCGATATCATACCCGCTAAGGTCGACAGCCCATTTGGCCAATCGGCCCGATAGCTCGGATTAATGCAAAACATTTCGAAGAGGGTAAGTGGTTAATACACATATAAGATGACATTGAAAATATGGTTTTAACTTTTGAGATGTGCTTATCAATGCAAATGCTAATTTTTCTAAGTGAGAGTACCTAGTTTCAGCATCCCCTAGAGTTCGGCTTACGTAATAAATAGGAAATTGCGTACCTTGATCTTCTCAAACAAGTACCCCACTTACCTCTATCCTGAATACTGCCAAGCATAGATAAAGCCTTTTATCTGCATTCGGGGTGTGAAGAAAGGGCGGGCTCGACATATATCACTTTAATTCTTCTAAGGATTGATGACATTCTGGGGTCCACGTGAAATCCTTTTTCTTTTTAAGAAAGGAAAAAAATGGTGACTCCGATCTGACGACCTCGAACTGAATCCGCCCAAGGCAGCTATTCGCCCTGTTAGCCTTTGCACGGCCTTCATACTATCCACGATTATGATATCCTCGATGGCCTTGATCTTATCAGGGTTGATTTCGATACCTCGATTTGACACTATGAAGCTAAGGAACTTACCCGAGCCAACTCCGAAGGCACATTTCACCGGGTTAAGCTTTATGTTATATTTCCTCAAAATTGCAAATGTTTTCTGCAAATGAACTAAATGGTTGCGCGCAGGGATTTAACCAACATATCATCAATATAAACTTCCATTGTTTTATCTATTTGTCCTTCGAACATTTTGTTAACTAGGCGTTGGTATGTAACTCCTACGTTTTTTAGCCCGAAGGGCATTATATTGTAGCAATAAGTTCCAAACTTAGTAATAAATAAAGCCTTTTCCTGGTCCTCTGGGTTCATCTGAATCTGATTGTACCCGAAGTAGGCATCGAGAAAGGTTATCTCATGGCCAGCTGTGGCATTGATCATACGATCGATGTTTGGCAAGGAGAAAGAATCTTTTGGACATACCTTGTTTATGTCCTTATATTCTATGCACATTCTAAGTTTGTTTCCTTTTTTGGAACTACAACTACATTGGCTAGCCACTCAGGGTACTTTACCTCCCGAATAGATCCTATTTTAAGAAGTTTGGTTACCTCTCGTCCTTTATGAAAGCATGTTTTACCTCGGACTGCGGCCTCCTTTTTTGCTTTACTAGTTTGAACCTTGGATCGGTGCTTAGGCGATGTGTGCTGATTTCCAGTGGAATACCTGTCATATCTAAGTGGGACCAAGCAAAGAAACTCATATTATTAATAAGAAATTGAATGAGTTTTTTCTTGAGTTCGGGGGTTAATTCCGTTCCCAGGTATACATTCTTCTCGGGCATGTACTCGATCAAAATGATCTACTCCAGCTCCTCAATAGTTGATTTGGTTGCATCAGATTCTTCGGGAACGACGAAGGTTTGAGCAGTAAGGAAATCCTCATCTTCGTCTTCGATTGCCTGTTGCTCCGACACCATCGAGGCTGGAGGCGGTGATTAGTATTTGGCCGGCTGCTTATTTTTAGTGCTCGACTACTCTGAAGCCGAAGGCTCTAGTCGGCACCACTTCCTCGATTGCAAACATCTCCTTTGCAGCATGTTGCTCCCCATAGACTATTTTTACTCCTTCCTTTGTTGGAAAAATCATCATCTAGTGAAGAGTTGAAGGCACTGCCCTCATGTTGTGTATCCATGGTCTCCCGAGGAGTGCGTTATACCTCGTGTCGCTTTCGATGACATGGAACTTCGTATCTTGAATGGTCTCGACTACGTTTATTGGCAAGATAATTTCTCCCTTTGTTGTTTCTCTTGCCATGTTGAAGCCATTCAGGACTCGGGATGCAGTTATAATCTGATCTTGTAGGCCGAGTTGTTCCATGACCCTCGATCTGATTATGTTTGCTGAGCTACCTGGATCCACTAAAACACGTTTAACTTGAACTTTATTCAAAAGGATAGAGATTACCAGGGCATCGTTATGAGGCTGAGATATGCCTTCCACTTCCTTGTCACAGAATGATAAGACGTCCTCGGACACATAACTCTGAGTCAGTTTTTCTCTGGTTATCGATACTTTGGTGCGCTTGAACATAGGTCGTTGAGGGACATCGACTACGCCAATGATCATGTGTATTACATGTTATGAATCTTCTTGTTCATTTTTTCTTGTATCGCTCCCCCTGAAGTGATTCTTAGCCCGATCACTTAGGAATTCTCGAAGGTGGCCCTCGTTAAATAAACGAGCCACTTCTTCCCTTAGCTATCTACAATCTTCTGTTTGATGACCATGTGTACCACGATACTTGCACATTAAGTTCGGGTTTTTTTAAGAATGATCGGTCTGTATAGGCCTAGTCCACTTGGTGTCTTTGATTCTCCCAATAGCTGAGACAATCCCCGACGCATCTATGCTAAAGTTGTATTCTGATAATCGGGGAGCCTCTGCGGGGTCGGTATATTTATCGAACCCGCTCTTACTCATAAGTCCCCGAGAATATTGAACTCGATCGTTTCTCTGATCGCTTCGAGAAGTGTTACGGCTCGGGCTGCTATTCCTTCGATCGACATATGGTTATACCATTCTTTGTTGAATCTTGATTCCCGGTCTATGTCCCTCGAGGACTTGGCCGCGAACCTGTTAGGGTGAAATGAACTAGAGGGGGCTTCCAACTGATCATCATCAACCCTGATTTTATATTGGTAATGGTTGTGCACATCTGACCACGTCACAGCTAGATACTCGATCAAGTTCTACTTTAACTGTCGAGAAGCAATCAAGCCCGCTCATTCAAACCCTGCATAAAGGCCTGTATTGGCCATTTATCGGAGACCGGTGGTAGTTCCATTCTTTCCATCTGAAACCTGGGCACAAACTCCCTCAACATCTTATCATCCCTTTGTTTTATCTTGGAAACGTCTGATTTTTTCGTGGCCGCCTTTATGGCCCCGCATGTGTTTTTACGAAGGCGTCTGCTAACATAGAAAATGAGTCAATAGAGTTAGGAGGTAAGTTGTGATACCATATCATGGCTCCTTTCCACAATGTTTCTCCGAACTTTTTCAACAAGACTGATTCAATCTCGGCGTCATTCAAATCATTTCCTTTGATCCCGCAAGTGTATGAAGTAATACGCTCGTTAGGGTCGGTTGTTTATATTTGGATATGTCGGGCATGCGAAACTTTTTAGGAATAGGCATCGGATCCGCACTTTAGGGGAATAGTTTTTGTATGAACTTTTTGGCATCCAACCCTTTCAGAACTGGAGGTGCCCCCGGTATATGGTTTACACGGGAGTTATAAGTCTCTACCTTCTTATCATTGTCTTCAATTTTATTTTCTCTAGACTCGATCCTCTTAGTGAGCTCTTCGAGTATCTTTATTATCGTGGGGTCAGTCCCGGAGTCGTTTCCATTTGACCTTTCTGGTGTTGGCTCAACACGTCGATTGTTTTCATGTTAAGCTACGCTCGGAGTTTTATTTTGATTTTGAAGTTGAGCGATGACGATTTGCTTAGCCTGCAGCATCTCAAATATCATTTGGAGGCTTACTCCCCCATCTCCTACTCCTGGTGTTCCTTGGTCCCCTGGTCGAGCTTTCCTGCATGTATTCCCTACGGGGTCTGTGTCCGAATCAGCGTTTAGAGCATTATGTGAACTGATATTACCTGGCTCCATATTTGGCACTTCCTTAGGGTTTATTGGTGGTACACCGACACCTATATTGTTGTTTTCTCCAAGACCTTCGTTGTCATGAACATGTGCGTTTTGTGAGCTAGACATATTTTGGCCTGAGAATCAAAAAATCTTGATAAGAAAAAGTGTAAAGACAACATGTGTAATGAGAATCGGTAAAGAAATAATCACGTCCCAAAAGTCACGGGGCAAATTCCGGAATAGGATTGTACGATTCCGTACTAGGTGGTTAGACAACTTTACCAAGAATATTCCTTACTCTATAAATAGAAATATACATTATTTGGAGGTTCCCCTATTATATAAAGGGGACCACAATCATTTGTAAGATTATTCTACTGAGCAAAGAATATACTCTCTACCTTTTCGCCTACTGTTCATCAGCATTGTCCTTTAGCTCTATTGTTCTTACTTTACTTTTATTATTTAACTGTTCTTATGATTCCAAGCCTACCTCGAGGTCACTGAACTCGAGGTCGCTCCTGCTGAGTAACTTTGGTTTGATTCACTTGTCTCTTTCATTTCTACTTCATACTTCTTGATTATTAATTAGTATTGAACTAAATCACATATCTTTAAAACCACAAATCAAATTTAATTGTTACTCATATTTTCGAGGTAAATAGTTTGGCGCCCACCGTGGGGCTAAAGATAATAGTGACCGATATTCCTCGCACTCCTATATCCGGGCGTCGCACTCTGTATTCGAGCTCAAGTTTGGTTAGCCGGTCTCGAACTTGACCTCGCCCGAACTTGGGCCTATAAATCGGAGGCATACGATTTTTGACCGTATACAATACTTCAATAAAGAACAAAACAATACTTTGACGACATCCGCCCCACACAATGTACTCTTCTGAGGCCCCTGCCCCGACAATACAATGGACTAAAAGTAAAGAATTTTCTTTACATTATACTCTGTGTTATTTTGGTTCTAAATCTTTTAACCATAGCTGTATTGTAAAAATAGTGAAGTGTTATTGTATAGCCAGTCTTAACTGAATAAATATTTTTCAAAGTGTCGAAGGTTTACCGGAAATCATCATCTGTATCCTCACAAGGCAGGAGTAAAGACCCTCCCAAACTCCACTTATGAAATTGTGTTGTATTTATTGTTATTTTTTGTTTTTAAGTACAGGAAAATTATTTAAGGATCTTTATACAAATAATCGGTTGAATTTACTGTTTATTTTTTCTAGCCAATATACATAAACAACTATTTAAACTAATTCTTCAATTATTTATAACCGTTGAGCAGCTAACTTTAACGAAATCATTAATCAGTAAGCAACCTTCTAATAATGAAGTCGCACAAGAATAATGTGACTTCATTGAAAGAGTCGCTCAGTCAACTTCTCTTTGTCATAAACTATATTACGTACTATTTTCATTTTGAAACACTTAACAATTTAACATTATTTATTAGAGATATTATTAGTAAATGCAACTTTTGTTAATTTCAAGAATCTATAAGAAAAACTCAAAAAGTAATATCTGAGCAGGAAACTGGAAAAGTGAAAGTAACAGGGACCATTTTTTGCCTCTATATTTGGCATGGTTCTCTCTAAAGCTGCTCAAAACTAGACCACACCACACCGCTATGCCTTTATTCAACTTCTACCACTGAAGTGTCCATTTCAGTGTACCAAAATGGGCTGCTGTTTTAGCTCCTCCAAGAAACACCACCGCAACCCGCCGCCGCGTTCCGCCAGTAACGACAGAGCTCCACCGCAACCTCCACCGTTGGAGGAAGAAACTGTGAAAGAAGTTCTTTCTGAAACACCCATTCCCAAACCCCACCACCAACCAAAAGTACCACTAGTCAACTCCAAAGAAGCTGACTTTTCACAAGTCAAGATTGAAACAACGGCTGTCGTTAAACCTACCAGTGATGAAAGGAAGTTTGAATCAGCGGTTGTCGTTAAACCCTGTGTTGATAAGAAGTTCGAATCAACGGCTGTGATTAAACCAGAAGTTTCTGAAGAGCCTTCTGAGATGTGTAGCTTCACTGAGAGCTATTCTACAACGGCGACGGCGACAGAGAAGAGAGAGGAAGACGGGGAAGTAACCCAGAGGTCACCCATTAGGGTTTATAGAAAGAGACAAAACTCCGGCGAGATCACCGGAGTTAGAGAGAGAAGCTTCCGGTCTCAGCCTGGAAGATCGGCGCCGTCGCCGGAAAAAAGGAGGTCGCCGGCTTCGTCAAGGGGAGTTCAAGGGAGGGGAATGACGGCACAACGGCGCAATGTGGGTCCCCCAAATGGGACCCGAAGAGGTCCTGTAGACAATGGGATTCGGCGGTCAAAATCTCCGGCTACACGTGGAACGGTGGAACAACGTCGGAATGTGAGGTACAGAAGTCCGGCGGCGCGTGAAGAAGAGAAACTCGGTGGTCAATCGCCGGCAAGGAACGTCGAGAATGAGGGAAGTACTAGTAGAGCAGAGCAGCCCAAAGAAGATGTTTCGCCTGAGCCCGGCGAGTCTCTTGATAATCCTCTTGTTTCTATGGAATGCTTCATTTTCCTTTAGACTAGATAAACGTCGTCGTATAAGCTGTTACTACATGTTGAAGAAGTTACATCATTTTGCTTAACTATGGGTGAAAAAATCCGATTTTGTAAATAAGGTAGTATAATAGTAGTACTAACTTTATCTTACTCCCAAGAGTGAGATATTTGGTTTTGTTCTACAGCTACTCATTAGAGTAATCGTATCATGTTATTTAACGTAGTATTCAAGATAAAATGAGGACAAAAAATAAATGAGAAATTTGGGACCAGGTAGTTTTAAGCGGAACTTCTATTGGCAATTCTTTTTGGTAAGGATGATGATGCTTACTCACTATTCTTTTCAGTGCTTGTGCGATTGCACACCAGATTTGTTAAGGCAGTATAAAGTGGGCATGTGGATGTGATAAAAGAAAGTGAATTGGTGTGTGTGAAGCTTATTGAGATTGTCATCCAAATGGAGATATGCGAATATGGCAAAGTAGTGTTGGAATGTGCTTCTTCTGTTCCCTCCTTGGGATGAAGTTTCTACCCTAAGTTTTGCTAGAGCTTACAAGAACACGCGTGTTGTTACTTGTTAGTAGAAAACCGTTTTGTACGGTATTATTGATATAGTAATGTATTTGCATGCTACTATATGAATCTTGTGATATGTGACATGGAAAAATATATTAGGCAGCAGTCTTTCTTGTATTGCAAAAAGGACAAGAAAATGATGGATCGATGTTAGGTTACGCTCATTTGACCCCAAATGTTGTTTAGATATACGATACAGAGGATCCTTGGAGCAATAAAAAGCAGTCTAGTGCACTCATTCTTGTTATGTGCGAGGTCGGGGAAAATTCAAATTACAAGGATCAATTGTACGCAGTCGTATCCTGCTGTTTATCCTTAAAATGGATGACAATTAAATTTTTACGCGATTTTAAGGATATATAGATTGATTCAACACAAACGATCAAGAATATTAGATAAATGAGTTAAGGACAAAATGAATAATCAAACCAGACATAATGTTACGGCCCAATTCGTCGAACTTAGGTTGAACAGTAGTTTTGCCTTTGATCGGACCCTCAGTTCGAGACCAATTGTGAATAAAGAACAAATAGTGAAGTAAGAATTTTACAACAGCTAGAAAGCATAAAAATTAATTTGTATTGGCTTGGTTCACGTGTTACAAAATGTGTGTTATCAAAGAAAAGTTTCCCCTTTATATAGTAGGAGAGTTTCATCCCTAGTACAAATCTAAAAAAGGTAAAAATCTTCTTTTCTCATTAGCTTGTGATCTGTAACCGGCATCGAGTGAAATTCGGGCCGTGATATCCGTCGGTTGCGGATGTCACGACCCTTTATCTGTCGTGTGCAACCGTTCGTTGTGTTTTTCGAAGTCTCAGAACCCGTATTGGGTCGGGGGTGCGTTGCTTTATCACGCCCTATGATGAGCACATCGTTCACCTTTCATGGAAAGGCTTCCAATCTCGATTTCAAACTCGTGTGTCTGTGCCCTTCTTCCGTCTTTGCCTCCGGAAAATCGGGATATGCATTACCCTCGATTTTATCTGTATACAAAAAATCCCTTCTTTTTTTGGAGAGTAGGTTTGCCGGAATGATGGAAAACGAATAGACCGAGGTTGGCAGGGGATATTTGTTCGAGTGAATACCGAAGACCTGATCCCTCTCAAGTTCCTGTCTTTCCCCTAGAAATGGAACACATCTCGTAAGTGTCGTCCTCCTTAAGTATTAATTTCTTTTCATTCTTTCTCTTACTGCCTGTATTTACGGTCGTGCAACTGTTGTCCGAGTTCTTGATGTGATCCTCAGCTTCGAGAAGCGGATCAAAGGTATCTATAGGCAGATGCCCTCCTCCAAGCGCTCACGACGCAAACTTTCAAAGGGAAAATGGAGGCCCATTAGCATGGTGAGGTTCTGCCCTGTATAGTTACTACCACGTCCCCAACTTACACAATGCTAACCTTTTCTCTTTTCTTATCAGTCTGCCTAAGACCGAACTTAGGCTGCCGAATAGGGATGAGGATTCATCATTACCCGTCGAGCCCTCCATTTCGGGACAGCCCGGGACTACTGCGGTGGAGGAGAAAAGAGGAAAAGAAATTCCTTGGGTTCCTCAGATTCCGAGGCAAAGAGGAAAAAGAGGTCGCGACCCAGGTCCGAAAGCCCAAGAAAAATACCAAGTACAGGGTACCAGACCTTAACTTTCTCTATCGGCTCAGGGATGAGCCCGAAGAAGACGACATCTTCATTTCCCATGGATCGACCCCTATTGGGGGGTAGGCGACGACCGAGAAAAGGGGCCAGGAGGTTGATCCCCTTCCGACTTGGGAAATCGAGGGGAGATGGAAGCTGCAACCTCCCAGGAAGCCGCTCCTATTGTGAAGGAGGCGACTAGTGTTATCAACATCATCGAGACGCCCTCATATACCGAGTCCATGCTCAAAGAGGCCCAAGCTGGCTAAGAAAAGTCAAGTGGGGGAGTATAGGGTTCAGATGATCCCTTCAACTACTTTTTTGACGGCATGGACATGTCCACATTTGAGGTTTTTTTCGGGCTGGGTTACCTGGAGATCCTGAAGAAGGACGTGCCCTCGGAAGATGGCGGACCGAGTTTAAGCCCAAGATTGGTGAAGCAATTTCTCGCACCGATCTTGAACCCCAAGCGTAAGAGAACGCTTGTTCTCACAGTCCCAGAAGATGCTCGGGTCCTGTCTGCTGCAGTGGGTGTAGCCAGCTACCTCCGACGCCTGGTGACCGGGGAGGACTAGGCAAATATGAACGAAGTGTGGACAACAAGTCTTTTCATGGCTCTAACACTTTCGTACCCTTTATGGATCCCACTTAGGTATTCCTTTGATGTCCCATACTAATTTTACCATTTTACAGGCTTTAGTGCTTCACCATAAAAACTTCCTCCCGAACCGCTTGGAAATAAGTCAGCTTGAGTTCGAGCTCAAAGAGCAGGTACGGAAGAAGGACATGTACATGGCTCTCAACAAGAAACAGGACGAAGCCCTTAAAGACCTCCCGATTCTCCAGGCCGAGCTGGAAAAACTCAGAAGGAAGCCTCGATCCTGAAGCGTGAACATGCCGACCTAGTTGAGAATGTAAAGGTCTTTGAAGCTAAAAAAAATGAGCAGCTAGTCATGGTGAATAACACACAACTTTGCAGGTCCAACAAAAGATAGAACGGATTGACCAGCTGCGGGCTGAGATGGACGAGGTCAAGGTCCAAACCGAAGTATGGAAGGGCAGGATAGATCGAATGGCCTCGGAGAAGGAATCTGCAAAGGCGGATTTGTCGTCGGTCGAGAACTAATTTTGGGTGGCGAAGGACAAAGCCAACAAGTGGTCTAGCTTGAACGACGATCTTCGGGCACTACTGACTCGCCCGGCGGAACGGGATGCTCTCGGAAGAGAATATACAGAATCGGGGGACAAATTGGACACAACTTCTATTGATGCCGAGAAAATGGTGGCTCAATATAAGGCCAATGTGGAGGCAACCGAGACCAGCCTAAAAACAAAGACTAAATACATGAAGTAGCTATCCGAGAGAGAGACCCTCGAAGAGATTCATGCCCGAGGATTTTGACCTATCGACTGAGGTTGAAGAAGCCAGGAGTATCGAGGCCGAGGCGAAGGAACTATATGAGCCTGAGTGTCTTGAAGGTTCCAAGGGCAACGACGGTTCTGGCGACGAGTCGGGACTCAGTGAAGACCAGGTGTAGGTGCCTTAGTATTTTTTTCAGCTTTTATTATGTATATGTATTTTTTTGTTTAACCCGAGGCCGTTATGGTGGGCCCTTGTAAATATATTTTGGAATGTATTTTTTTCTTCCTTTTTTGGCAATAACGTGTCTCTACTTTTCCAGCATCTTCTTACAACTTTTATTCGCGTATTGTTTTTGATGCCTTAGCAAAGTTTTAGATGTAGTTCTGGGTGCAACTTTGTTTGCTTGTGGCTTCGACCCCTTGGTGAGATCGGGGTTTTTAAGATGCTTAAGTGTTATTAGACGGCGTTTTTGTCGATGATAACCTTTTAGTAGGTTTTGAATTTTCGTAAGGGCCTCACTTTCTGGTTTCGAACTTCGGACGTCTCCGAGAAATTTTTAGGGTGCCTGTCGTTGATACCCAATTTTTCTGTATTTTTGAATATTCAAAATACCTTCAAAATAGCCTATGTATGCATATATAAACATATCCAAAGGTTTCATTATTTTTCCTTAATTTTTCAAAGATTTTTAAATCAATTTATTGCCCTATTTTATCAAGAAAAACCCAATAATTATCCTCAAATTTATCATTTTGGTGATTCATTTATTGTATTCTCAGATTTATACTAAAATATAGCTAACATAATTTTTGCATATTTTTATAAATTTATTTTGCATTTTAAAAGCTAAATTATGTATAATTGCAATATTAGCCTCTTTTAAGGTTTAATTATGTTCGTAGTTATAAAATTGACTCCAGTATTTGTAATTTAATAACTATATATTATTAATCATTTTAGTGCCTTCAATTTACTTTCAGAAATTAGTTATTATTTTTTATAAAATAAATAAAAGGAAAATGGCTATTTAATTGTTAGTCAATCTGCATTTCAATTTTAGCCAGACTTTGACACCCCAATTAAACCCAATTTCAGACCCAATCACCCAGTCCATTACCTAATTTACCCAGCCCACAGTCGGTTTAAACAACCCGCCCGTATTCCCCACTCAATCCAAGCCGTTGATCAAAATGATCAACGACCACATTTTATTCTTTCCTTTTTAAATTTCCCTTACCCCCCAAACCCTATTCATTTTGCATCACCAGCCGCCTTTGAATCCCCCCTTTCTCTCAAACTCTCTCAAAGCTTCTCAAACCCTAGCCGCCTCCCACCACTTCCGCCCTAAAAGCTACCGGAATCCATGGCTTCCAAGGTCATGGAAGTCCTAAACCAGCCTCCTATGGCTCCTTCACGCCTCGTTATTGTGGTTTCGAGGATTGACCATGAGGAATCTTGTCCCAGACTTCATTTGATTCAAGTTCTATGGCCGTCTCCTACCTTGCTCCGGCCAGCCTTGGTCATTCTATCATGATCTCGACTTCTCCGGCTCAGATTAGCGACTTTCCAAGCCTTTCTCACTACTTCTGAAACCTTGACCCTTCGAGGTTTTTTTTGATGCTTTTAGATCCGTTGTATATATGTGTTTTCTCTAAGCTTTTAAACATTTTTTCTCAAAGTTCTTTCAAAACTACACCTTCAGAGCCTTCATCTTTTACCGATTTAGAGTTTCGTTAAGTTGTCCTTTAAAATTTCTCCGATCTTTAGCATGTTTTGCTATATTTCTTATGTGTATTTCTTCTACTGTGCTTCCTATATTGTTCCTTCTACTGTATTTCCTATGCTGTTTCTTCTACTGAATTTCTTATGGTGTTTCTTCTATGTGTTCTTCTATTATGCTACTGTATTTCTTGTGTCGTTTCTTCTACTGTATTTCTTATGTAGTTTCTCCTACTATATTTTTCTCCTACTTTGATTCTTATGTGTTTCTTCTACTGAAAGATGCATGTTAAAAGTCTCAGCTTCTTTCTAGATTTATGAAGTTATTTCGAAAGTATTTTTGCCTTGATTACTTGTCCTTATGCTCAATTGAGGGAAAAACCCTAAAATTTAGGGTTTTCATTCGAGTGTTGAGACTATTCACTATCTGATTTTCTTGTTCTTCATCTCTGAACTTGTTTGATTTCATAACTCTAACTTCTTTGGACCTATTCGATTTTCTGAAATTATTTCATCTATTGCTCGATTGAGCTTCGAAATCTTTGTTTCAACCTTGTTTCTTTGTATGATTCTGATTCCCTACTACATGATTCTAAGGTCTTTTTACTGGACCCTTTGTATGCTATTTGATACTCCCTCTCTTCTCCATTGTTGAGTTACTATAAGACTACCATGTTCCTATAAGTCTACTACTTACTGACTTTTGCAATTGCATGACACTTTTCTTTATTTTAAAATTAAGTGTCGCATGCTTAACATTTATGCACTCTTTATAGGTTTAATTTCCCTCTCAAAATAACCCCTAATTGTGGACTGATTTCAAATCTCTTTGTAATTCTTATTGTACTCTTGTAATTGATTCTTTCCTTATTGTATTGATTTCCCTTGTTTCTTGGACTTGTTGGAATATTTTCCTTTGAGCTTCCGACCCCTACCTTTTCTACTTAAGTTGACTTCATCCCCTTACCTTGATTACATTGGTATAGGATTCTTACAGACCTTTCTTTGAATAAAGTCTAATGAACCTAGCCTATATTACCTATTGTGTACTCGTACTATGCTGAAAATATTTCCTTATTGGTCATATTCAGCCCTATGTGATTTCTTTCCTTATTTAACACTTGCATGCTACCGTTTGATTTAATTCCTTAATTAAAGGAAGTATTTGATACTGATTTGATTTTAATTGACACATATTTCCCTAATTATTTCTGAACTACAATCCTTACCTTATTTTCTGCCTGTTTTCACACTATGAATACCTAACCCTTTCATTGACACAACACACGAACACTCATAGTTTTCTGAACTTACACTCATATTTAAAAAAAAAAAGCATTCTCTCTTTTTACTTGTGTTGTGGCCTATGTTTCTCAAGTTCTGAAACTGTTGTATTTTGCTTCTTTGAAACGGGTATGTTCTAATTAAGATTCAACATCACAACTATGTATTTATTTAACACCTTGTTCCTCCTGGCTGCCTACTTATGTGTTTAGTTCAGTATTTGTTTAGCATTTTCCTTCTTCCTGTTTTTCCTCTATTGGGTATTCTAAGTTGTTTGACACTGATGGTTGGTTGAGGCATGACAGCATTAAAGTATTGTTGTCTATGACTCAAACTTGATCCCCTGGGATCATAACCTTATGTTATCATTGTATGTTGTATATTCTAGTTGGTTTTATGAGCATAATCGCATTCCCTATTGTTGTGCATGCCCAGAATCAATTAATGCCTAAACATAAGGGCTCTTTGCAATTGAATCCCTTTTGTGTGAAGTTGTTGATTCTGTAACTATTTCCCAACACCCCTTTCCCTTTTCCTTTACTTCCCTAGTTCTTCAAGATATGTCTCTGCACTTGCACTCTATCTTAATCTTTAAATTCTACCCCCTTTTTGTGAGCCTTGCCTTGGGACCCATTGAGCTCCCTCTGAACTTGGACACTTGAAGGCTGGCCCTTTCACACTGCACTTGTTCCTATTTTGATAATACAATTTGGGTGTGAACATTTCCCGGAGTCCCATTGAGGCTCTTAGGGACCTTTGACACACTCAGATTGGAGAAAGGATTTGGATCAGTGGTCTTTGAGTTGGTTTATCTCATATTTCAGACAGGAAGTCTGAATCTGGCTCTCCTTTGGTTGTACTTTTTTTTACTTTTTCTGATGTAATTTCTATTCATTCTGGTTTGTAATAAGTTGTAATAAATACTTGGGGATGGTTAGTGAAAAGGGGCGGGTAGCTATGTATGCAAAAGGGTAGATACCATGTCCATAGGTATTTTGAATTCTGCATATTCAAATGCATATTGAAATCATGCCTATAGGTCATTCTGAATTCTGCATCTCCAACTTCCATATAGAAATCATGACTATAGTACTACCATTCTTGCATATCCAATTTTCATATATAAACTATGTCTATAGGTGTTTTGAATTTTGCATATTCGAAATGCATATAGAAATCATGCCTGTAGGTTTGTTTTGAATTCTGCATATTCGAAATGCATATAGAAATCATGCTTGTAGGTCCGTTCTGAATTCTGGATATTCAACTTAATAAAAATGATGCCTATAGGATTGTTCAATTCTTCAGATTCAATTACACCTAGATACCATGCTCATAGGCTTTAAATAAATTCTGCAATCTAGATACCATGTTTATAAGTTTAAAACCAGTCTTATGCATTTAGATATTATGTATATACAACTTCTGCATTTTTATGCCATGTCTATAAAGGTTTAAAGCCAGCAACGCATAGAAAGCATGCCTATAGGAATTCCTAATCGAATCTGATCCACTTCACTCAAGTATAGATCTAAAACCAGTAATAATGAACACCATCAGCTGCAGAACTTATAATCAATTTCTTTAAATCTGGCTTCTCTTTTAATAATCTGATCCCCTCGCTTAGCAAGTTTAACAAGTATGCATTTAACAGTTTATTTCAAGCCTTACTACTTCATCATTTTCTAAATCCAGTAGACACCATGCCTATATGATCCTTGTCCAACACTTAGGCAAGCCATAGGGTAATAATTAAACTAAATCTGTTTCTGTTGATAACTACAGGCAGGCAGGCCTGAGTCGGGCTTCCTATCTGAATTATGTAATAAATTAGTCTGCCTCAACCTTTAAGCTCTCTCATATTTAGTATTTAAGCAGACCTAAACAGTATGTGAAAGTCATGCTAATTATGTGCTTTTTTGTTCAAGGAGGTGTAATTGAGCCTCTGTTTGTTTATATGCTCCCCCCTAAATGTGCAATATGTGTTTTGTATGTTGCTTTAGATTTTAACCTTTTTGAAACCTCAAATAATCCCAATATCCCTCCCCTTTAGGATTAGTAGTCCTAAGTGCCTCCGGGACTGATAGGATTGGGACGGGTAATAGCATGCAATAAGTAATCGAGACCATTTCGGGCTTTAATACCTTAACGGGGTAGGATGGGTAGATATGGATATGATGACCACGCGATAATATCACGTGTAGCCCCTCATTAAGGAGTGATTATCAGACATTGTGTGGGGTGATCCATATTGTTAATAAACCTAGGATCTCTCTTTCCCTAATTTCTTTGTTTCTTTTAGAATTTCAACTCCTTCTTTGAAAGAAAATCAGCTTTCTTTTAGTTCTTTCCAACTTTGTTTATTTGTAAACTATTATATGAAAATCCCCTCTTATTTGAAGCTTTATTTGCCTACATGTTATTTGTATCTAAATTCACAATAATAGTCTGGCTGGGAACCACACTAGTGGATTCTGAGGGGTGCCTAACACCTTCCCCTTAAAATAATTTCAAGCCCTTACTCCATCTCTGGTTGCTCAAATCAAAAACCCTCTTGGTGTCCTAATTCACCCTAATCATTAGGTGGCGACTCTTCAAATTCAAACCCAATTCCCAAAAGGAATAAGTTGTCTTCCCAAATGTCATAAACCCGATTTCACGGGAAAAAGGGGGCGCGACAACATGGAGACTCTACTGGGTTTTTTTAGGCTTTTACCATTTCAGACTTTTATTGTGAATTTATATTTCTTTACGCATAATTATTTGTTTTTTTCTTCTAAGCATTCAATCTCCATTTCGATTGAAAAACTGACTTGTCTCTTTTTTCCTTGTCTTTTACTACTTTCCTTTACTATTGCTTTACATTATGAAACTGTTGTATTTACTGCTTTCTTAACATGCAAATACATGAATACATGCCTTTAACTATTGCATAATCATGCTCAACATCATATTCCACTCGTGCCAAATAAAATCCTATAGCAACGCTTATAATGGGTGGTTGCGCTCTTTCGATATTATCACCCCCTAAATTCGAAAAAAGGCATATTTACGGTAAAACCAATCGATCAACAGTGTAGTCGATGGTTCTGCACCTTTCCCCCTTGAGTTGTCCGCTCAAGGATACCAGTCTAAAACCCCATAGAAACCCTATTGTGATTAAATTGTGCATGCATCATAGTCAAACCTAGCCGAGTCAGTTATGTTGTCCGCATAATGACTCTTTAAGATAGCCTTTTCCAAAGTCCACTGGGTTTCCTAGAACCCAAACGGATATCGTCACATTCTGTGCATTTATTTAGAGGACTAAATGCTTTTATGCCAATTGTTAATATTAAATAGTCGAGTCTGGTGGGGGTGAGGGCCTAACCCTTTGTCTTGCAGAAATATGAGGCACGAAGTCCCCAGATTTGGCATGGTCACTAACATCCACCCCAAACTCCTAAGTTGGTGGAAGGATTTTCACTCCAGTGATTAGACTCTTGTTCGGAAATATTTGGGGAACCTACCTTCTCTCCTGGGAATCCAACTCAACAACAAGATCATAGAAGCTGCCACTTTGTTATGGGATTGCGAGAGGTATGTGTAATGACACCTTGCTAGAAGAAATATGGGGATTGGCCGGTATACCCTGGGAAACTCCGAGTTTGCTGATGCCTGAGAACCGCAAGAGCAGGGATTTCCTCAAGATGATGGGTTTGAAGAAAAATCCTGAACTGATATGTCTGAAAGACTCCTATATCCCTTTTGATTATTTGTACGAAAGGTACGGTCACAACAAATCCTACCATACCTATTCTGACAAGTTTTCCATCACATCATTGGGACATGTTCACTGAAGAGTTTTTGTGTTCATGTTTTGCTTCCTGGGATTGATCGTGTTTCCAAAAAATAAGGCAAGAATCCACACCAAACTAGATATGGTAACTAAAACTCTAATGGAGGGAATTGACGGGCAACTGTTCATCCTCGTACCAATGATCATTGCAGAAATATACTGAGCCCTAGAAAGGTGTCAACGGGAAGCTAAACACTTTGAAAGCTGTAATTTGCTACTTCAACTTTGGATCGTGGAACATCTCCCAAAAGGTGAATACCGACAAGAAATCCATCGAAGGGAATGGGATGATCATATCTCTTTTCATCATCCAAAGCGAATGAATTACATGCCCAACATGTTCGCCCAACCGAAGAATGCTAGAGAATGGGTCTTCGAAAATCTGACTGAGGACCAGGTACGATGGATGTTTGAGTGGTATCCGACCGAGGAGTTCATCGTCCGATCTAGAGACGCACCTTTCCTAATACTAATTGACTTAGGAGGAACGTACCCTTACGTACCTCTCTGGGTTACAAGTGGGTAGTAAGCAGGTTATACCAAGGGTCGACAGAATGAGTCACTTCCGGTCTAACTTCCAGGATGATGATAGTCCTTATAAATGCTAGGCTTATCATATGTGGCACTGTAAGATTGTCCTGGGAAGGGATACCATCGAGCCGGATAGATGCCACGCTGGTTGTGCTCCCTATTATTAAGGATGGTTGGAGGATAAACACGATGGTCTGGGTCAACCCGGGTTTATTCCAGGTCACAGGATCATAGATGAAAAGGCCAAAGCACAGGTCAAGTACAATCAACTACGCAAGAGGATTCGAGAATGCGAAAACGAGCTCCGTGAGATACCGGAAGCCAATAAAAAACTAATTGAAGAGTGGAAGGATATGGCTGTCAGTGCCAACAAGCGACTAGGATATTTGGAGCGAGGTATAGTAGAGTTGGAAAAGAAATTTCTCAAGAGGGTCGAAGATTGTCGGAAAGCTGAAGGAAATGAAGGAAGACATCTGGCCAGAGCCTACCTGCTGCTGGGACTGCGCGAGTTAGGGAAGCTATTTGATGGAGTCAAGGATGCTGAATCTGGGGAAGGTCCCTCTAGGACCAAATAGATAGAAGTTTTCGCTTTGCTTTATAAAATTTAATAAGGCCAGTGGCCACCAGCAACTTTTATTTCCTGTTATTTAGTGTCGATTTGGGATTCATCTACTTTTTTATCAATAAAATGAGGCATTTAGCATTCCAAGTTATCCAAATCAACTTGTCGCTAGGCCTACCTCGGGCATAAAGAGGTCCCCAAATTAGGACACACATTACATTCATGCATTGTATGTTTAGTATTGCAACATTTTTATATAATCCTCACTGACTTGTTACCTTTTGTTTTACTTTTTGTTTATTCCCCTCCCCAAAGGTTAGTTCTTGAACTTTGGCAACATCATCCTATTTTACGAGATCTAGGGGCCCTCCACCTACTCCTCCTCTCAGTCCTGTCAGACACAAGAACAAAGGAAAGATGGAAGATTTGAACAACCCCAGAAAGGAAAATTCAACTGAACGGGTAGAGGTCACTCATGGTCACGGTACTCTGGTTCCCAAGGAAAGTGCATCCCAACAGGAACAAAAGCTGCTGAAATTTTAAGAAGAACTTGACCAAGTTCGGAATCTGCTAAATCTGTCATTTTCCCTCACCACTCCAGATGTTAATTTCCCAAATTCTCAGAATCATGTACCTCCACAAAGTATCCCGAAGTAACAAAAACATCCCACTCCTCATCACCACTGCAACACCTGCCATACCTCAAATAAGACCCCATTGCTCATCCCAGAACTCCACAAATGACCACTACCACACCCAACATAATACCCCCATCTACGTGGAGACTGTGACACACTCCACCTAGCCCATCTTAAGCACACCTGAGTTTGATGATAATGACTTGCTCATCAGAAACTTGACCGAAGAACTTAAAAAGTTAACTAGCAGAATTTAAGGCATTGAAGGTAGTAAGAGAATTAAAGGGCTAAACAACGAAGATCTTTGCATATAGTCCGATGTCAAACTACTCGAGGGGTACAAACCTCCAAAGTTCAAAATGTTTGATGGTACAGGATATCCAAGGGTCCATTTGAAAACGTACTGTCACAAATTGGTTGGAATAGGAAAAGATGAGAAAATTCGCATGAAGCTTTTCATGAGGAGCTTGAAGGCAGATGCTTTATCTTGGTACATTAGCCAAGATCCAAGGAAGTGGTCGAACTGGGTAAGCATGGCATCTGATTTTATGGACAGATTCAGGTTCAACATGGACAATGCACCAGATGTGTGCTATATTCAAAATTTGAAGAAGAAGCCCATAGAAACCTTCCACTAGTATGCTAGTCGTTGGAGGTCCGAAGCTGCTAAGGTCAGACCCGCCTTAGAAGAAGAACAAATGAACAAATTCTTCGTTCGGGCCCAAGACCCACAGTATTATAAGAGGCTAATGATGATCGAGGGTCACAAATTTTATAACATTATCAAGCAGGGAGAGAGGATCGAAGAGGGCATCAAAAGCGGTATGGTTATTAATTTCGAGGCCTTGCAATCTACAAACAAGGCCTTACAGTCAGGCGGTGTGTCCAAGAAAAGGAACGTAGGAGCCGTAATGGTGGCACAAAGAACCAAATCTTCCATCAAATACAAAACCTACCCAATGCCTCCACTCACATATCAGCCTACTCCAAACTACCTTCCACCCTCTTACCAAGCTCCACCATCCACATACCAATCACCTCCCACATATCAGCCTACTTCACCCAAATATTCCCAACCGGCACATGTTTATCAAGCCTACAACACTCAAACATCCCACTAACAAACCCTTCCTCCACGCCAAAACTTTCCTAGACCTCGACCAAACTTTGACCGAAGTCCCCCAAAACAATACACGACTATTGCTGAACCTATCGACTAGTTGTATGAAAGACTCAAAGTTGGTGGTTATGTCACCTCTATCCCTGCTGCTCCTGAGAACCCTTCCCAATGGGTTAATCTAAATAAATCATGTGCATACCATTCCGGCATGAAAGGACATACCATTGACAAATGTCGCTCTCTGAAGGATTATCCATACTTTAATTGATAACAAGATTATTGTGATAAAGGAGCCTGCTCCGAATATCCGAAATAACGCCATATCACAAGGGTGGAGGCGTTCACATGATTAAAATAGAGGATGATTGGGATCCCAAGGGATCGATCGATTTGATCACAGAAGGTGACGATCCAAAGAAGCCAATAGTCACCCTTAATCCAATCGTAGTCCAAATTCAGCCTACTGGGGATGCCAAGGTAAATATGTCCATGCCACTTGAGTTTGAAGCACCATCCTCTGCAAAGACGCCAGCACCGATTGAGGTCAAATTCATGTCGCTGGCAAATGCACCTACACCCTTCGAAGTTGCAGTTTTACCGCCCAAGGTGCATGCTTCGTTTGGAGTAAAGATAGCCACGCCAATTCCAGTGGCAATGTCGGCCATAACACCATTCCATACAAATGACATACCTTAGGACTACACAACCAAGGCAAGGAGAAAAAGGAAGGTCATGTTCGGAGAAGCTGTTGCGGCACAGGGTATGACGAGAATTGGTAGGGTTTATACTCGGAACATCTGGCTGAGTCAAGCAAGCAAGCCTCTAGTTGACCAACCATCACTGAAACCGGGCCCAATGATCTCTGGAGAAAGATACAAGCCAAGTAATACTCGGTCATTGATCAACTGAACAAAACACCAGCGCAAATTTCTATCCTTGCTTTGCTACAGAATTCTGATACACGCAAGAATGCCTTGTTAAGGATGCTGAGTGAGGCATATGTACGAAGAAACATCACCGGAGGAGAGATGGCAAACATGGTAGGACAGGTATTGGAAATTCACGAGATCACTTTTCATGAAGATGAGCTGCCACCAGAAGGGTTGAGTCATAACAAGGTGTTGCACATCACCGTATAATGCGAATATTCTTTTATCACCAGAATCCTGATTGATGGAGGGTCCAGCCTCAACATTTGTCCGTTGGTAACACTCAGGACATTGGGAAAGGGACTACATAAGATCAAGGACGGAGCCATCAACGTCAAAGCTTTCGACAGTTCCCAAAGGTATACCATTGGGGAAATTATCCTGTATTTGCAAATGGGGCCTACTTGGTTTGATGCTGATTTTCAAGTGATAGACGTGTCGACATCTTACAATCTGTTATTTTGACGACGATGGATTCATGCTGCTGGGGCCGTAGTGTCAACACTACATCAGGCAGTGAAGTTTGAGTGGAATCACTAAGAGGTGATCATTCATGGCAACGGTAGCAATCCCATATACAGTCGCCAGACCATTCCAGCAATAGGAGGCAGAAGAAAGATAAGCGGGGAGACTTATCACCACATCGAGCGAGTGAACGCCGTTGAAAAAGACAAATAGTGGAATAACAAAATTGAAAGCATATCGAACTGGAGCGGATACAAACCTGGCAAGGGACTTGGCAAGAACCTCCAAGGAATCGCTAAGCCTATCAAATTAAAGAAACATGGCACCACCTTTGGTCTGGGATATGAGTATACTTGGAACGAATTCAACAATTGGTCGCCACCATGGCGTGGTCCTTACTACCCATTGGAGCAGCTAATACCCTGCTTGGAACAGACTTTCCAACCAACTGAAGTTATCTATGGGTCAGAAGAAGAGGAAGCACTCAGCAGTGAGAAATTTATTCCTGGAAGATGATGATATGGATTGTTGTGTCATTTTCGAGGAAGAGGGGAGGAATGTCCTTCCATACAGACTGTAAACGGAGGATCATGCCTCAATAATTGGACCATCAGAACCACCAGAGCCCGGCGAGCCTCGGGGTAGCAAGGCTGAACAAGCATCATGCACTATCTTTTATTTTTTACTAGTTGACTTTCCTTTTGCATTTTTAATTTTCGCAATAAGATCTTCAATGTTCAAAATAGTTATGGAATTTATCAAAGCATTTCGATTTTCCTTATAAATCAGCACTCTTATTATTTTCTCTCATTACTTTACTTATACAACATTACTATTACTTATCTTGATGAACCAATGACTGTAACATGCAATGAGACGACGCAACAAACAGACATGGATTTAGAGGAAGATGACATACAGGAAGAGATTGTTAAGGAAGTTTAGAATTTCAAAAAAAGACCTAAGTCCAACCTAGACGAGACTGAGATTGTCAACCTGGTAAATGCAGAAAATGTCAAAGAAATACGAATCAACATTCACTTATCGCCGTCAGAAAAGGAAGAGTACACAGAATTTCTGAGAGAATATGAGGACATATTCGCCTGGTCGTACGATGATATGACTGGACTGAGTACATCCATTGTGGCACACAAACTGCCAACTGATCTGACATGTCCGCCGGTAAAACAGAAGCTCAGAAAGTTCAAACCTGATATGAGTTTGAAAATCGAGAAAGAAGTCACCAAGCAAGTCAAAGCTAACGTTCTCAGGGTAGTTGAGTATCCAACATGGTTAGCTAACATTGTGAAAGTGCCGAAGAAGGAGGAAAAGGTTAGAGTCTGTTAAATACCGGGATCTCAACCGGGCCAGTCGAAAGACGACTTCCCCTTACCAAACATACACATCCTGATCAACAATTGCGCCAAGCATGAATTGCAATCATTTGTGGATTGTTTTGCCGGTTATCATCAGATTTGAATGGACGAAGAAGATGCTGAGGAAACAACTTTCATTATGCTGTGGGGAATGTACTGCTACAAAATGATGCCGTTTGGGTTAAAGAATGCAGGGGCCACCTACATGAGGGCTATGACAACCATTTTCATGATATGATACATAAGGATATCGAGGTATACGTAGACGATGTTATCATCAAGTCCAAGAAGGCCACTAATCACATGGAAGATTTGAGAAAAATTTTCAATAGATTGCGAAGGTACATTTTGAATTTGAATCCAGCAAAGTGTGCATTTGGGGTTCCCGCCGGAAAATTGCTTGGGTTTATTGTGAGTCATCGAGGAATAGAACTGGATCTATCAAAGGTCAAAGCTATTCAGGAACTTCTACCGCCAAAGAACAAGAAGGACGTGATGAGTTTCTTGGGATGGATTAACTATATCAACCGGTTCATAGCACAGTCCACGGTCATCTGTGAGCGATCTTCAAGATGTTGAAAAAGGATGCCGCCACCAAGTGGACTGATGAATGCCAGAAAGCTTTCAACAGGATCAAGGAATACCTGTCAACACCACCGGTCTTAGTCCCGCCCGAGCCTGGTAGACATTTGCTACTCTATATCGCAGTATTAGATGGTGCCTTCGGTTGCGTCATGGGGTAGCATGACGAGGCGAGGAAAAAGGAGCAGGCCATTTACTATCTCAGCAAGAAATTCACTCCATACGAGTCCCGGTATTCTCTGTTGGAGCGCACCTATGGTGCTTTGACTTGGGTAGCCCAGAAGCTGAGACATTACTTATGTGCCTACACTACATATCTTATATCAAGGATGGACCCTTTGAAGTACATTTTTCAGAAGCCCATGCACTGGCCAAGTGGAAAATCCTGTTGAGTGAATTTGATATTGTCTACATAACTCATAAAGCAATCAAGGGACAGGCACTAGTAGATCACCTTGCCGAAAACCTCGTGGATGGAGAATACGAACCCGTAAAGATGTATTTTCCTGATGAAGAGGTATCATTCATAGGAGAAGACATTGCAGAATCCTCTGATGGCTAGAGAATGTTTTTTGATGGAGCAGAAAATTTTAAAAGAGTCGGCATATGAGCAGTCCTAGTATCAGAAATTGGTCAACATTATCCGGTGTTTGCCAAACTCAGGTTCTCTTGTACCAACAACATGGCCGAGTACGAAGCCTGCATCTTAGGGTTCAGGATGGCTATTGACATGAACATACAAGAGCTGCTAGTAATCGAGGATTCAGACCTACTCATACATCAGGTATGAGAAGAATGGGTGACCAAGAACTCCAAGATACTCCCGTATCTGTACCATGTGCAAGAACTAAGGAAGAGGTTCACAAAGACGAAATTTCGACATGTTCCCAGTATCTAGAATGAATTCGCCTATGCATTGGCTACCCTGTCATCCATGATACAACATCTGAATAAAAACTTTATTGATCCCATTCCAGTAAAGATCCATGATCAGCCAGCTTATTATGCCCAAGTTGAATAAGAAGCAGACGGAAAGCCTTGGTTTCATGATATCAAGGAATATGTAGCCAAGGAAGAATACCTAGGATTGCCAATTATACTCAGAAGCGCACACTGCAAAGGTTGTCTAACAATTTCTTTCACAACGGAGGAATCCTGTATAGTAGGACTCCAGATTTGGGATTACTAAGGTGTGTCGACACAGAGGAAGCATCTAAACTGCTAGAGGAAATCCATGTTGGGACTTGCGGTCCACATATGAACGGTTTTGTCTTAACCAAGAAGATACTCCAGGCTGATTACTTTTGGATGACTATGGAAACGGACTGCATCCAGTATGTCCAGAAGTGCCACCACTGTCAGATACATGCAGACATGATAAAGGTACCTCTAAACGAGCTTAATGCAACAAGCTCGCCATGGCTGTTCGCCGCTTGGGGAATGGATGTTATTGGACCGATCGAGCCGGCCGCTTCCAACGGGCACAAGTTCATCCTAGTACCAATCGACTATTTCACCAAATGAGTTGAGGCAACATCTTACAAAGCAGTGACTAAGAAAGTCGTGGAAGACTTTGTCCACGACTGTATCGTCTGTCGATTTGGGATTCTAGAGTCAATCATTACTGATAATGGCTCCAACCTCAACAGTGACTTAATGAAACCTATGTGTGAAACCTTCAATATCAAACACAAGAATTCTATAGCCTACATGCCTCAGATGAATGGATCCGTAGAAGTCGCCAATAAGAATATCAAAAAGATACTGAGGAAAATGATAGAGAAGCACAAACAGTGGCACGAGAAGCTATCATTTGCTCTGTTAGGGTATCGCACCACAGTCCTCATATCAACTGGGACAACCCCCTATATGTTGGTTTACAGTACAAAGGCTGTCATTCCTGCTGAAGTAGAAATTCCTTCCTTAAGAATTATACAGGAAGCTGAACTCGACGACGCAGAATGGGTGAAGAGTCATTACGAGCATCTAGCTCTTATAGATGGAAAAAGAATGAATGCAGTTTTCCACGGTCAGCTTTATCAGAATAGAATGACCAAAGCCTTCAACAAGAGAGTCAAGCTGAGACAGTTCACACCGGGGCAGCTGGTGTTAAAGAAAAATTTCCTGTATCAAGATGAAGCCAAAGGGAAATTCTCTCCCAATTGCCAAGGTCCATACATGGTTCACCGAGTTCTGACAGGAGAATCCCTTATACTTGCAAAAATGGACGGAAAAGTTTGGCCGAAACCAATCAATTCATATGCAGTCAAGCGCTACTATGTGTAATCTTATGCTTTCCAATATGATGTAAATGCTTTCCAATATGATGTAAATTGAACTACGTCTGACCTGATTCCCATTTAAGAGGGGATACGTAGGCAGCCTTATGTGTTCGGTCACAATTTAATAAAATTTTTATTTTCCCCCGCAATTGGAAACTGGGGCAAAATTTTGAGGAGGACACTCAAAATTCCAAAGTAATTTCAGCCAATCATCACACGCAACCGTTAGAAGCATCAACCCATTAAACTGGGGTAGGACCCTCATAATTCCGAAGCAAGAGAGGTTACAATGTCCTGAACCACGTCACAGTCGTCGGTTCATCTAAAATCTATTTCTTAAATAAATAATTACGTCATATTTTTTACAAACTCATGCATGTTTATTATCAAAACCACTTTGTTTAGCAATGCTACCCCAATGATACATACCGTATCACCAGATCAAAGCCGAACAGGTCGAGCAAGGCCAGCATGGATACGAACTAACCTCCCCTATACAAAACTCATGATTTTTCTTTGGATGCAGACACTTGGATTGCGAAAGCATCTGACATACTACACACCCACAAGATGAACATTGTCCATGAATACAACTCTCAGGATTGTTGCACTTACCGGTATTGGCCATCCAAGCACGCCAGTGATATCCACTATATCACAATATCCCCAGCGATCCCGACATCGTAACTAGCTATCAGCTAAGAAATTATGCTGCCATTTGCCACTTTATTTTTATTTTTGCATTGCATAAGGCTAACATTCTGCCTTCCGAGACTAAACACTGTCTCCATCTGCATTTTTTCATTGCATAAGGCTACTATTCTACCTTCTGAGACTAAACACTGTCTCTATCTGCATTTTCTGCATTGCATAAGGATACCATTATGCTTTTCGAGACTAAACATTGTCTTCATCTGCATTTTCTGCATTGCATAAGGCTACCATTCTGCCTTCCGAGACTAAACACTGTCTCCACCTGTATTTTTTGCATTGCATAAGGCTACCATTCTGCCTTCCGAGACTAAACACTGTCTCCATCTGCATTTTTTACACTGCATAAGGCTACCATTCTGCCTTCCGATACTAAACATTGTCTCCATCTGCATTTTCTACATTGCATAAGGCTACCATTCTGCCTTCGGAGACTAAACACTGTTTCCATTTGCATTTTCTGCATAGCTGATATATCACCACTTCATTTACACTGGCATGGCTGAAAGATCGCCGCTTTATTTTACATTCTGCATGGCTGAAATATCGCCACTTCATTTACACTTCCATGGCTAAAAGATTGTCGCTTCATTTTACATTCTGCATAGCTGAAATATCGCCACTTCATTTACACTTGCATGGCTGAAAGATCGCCACTTCATTTATATTTGCACTGATGAAAGATCGCCACCTATCGCATATATTATGGGCTAAAATATCGCCAAAAAACTACATTTCATGGGCTGAAAGATCGCCAAATTATCTGAGGGCGTCATTGTTCGAAGGCACCATTTACATAGCCCGAGAATACCATGTCATTGCCTGAAGATCCCTTTAATCTTTTGCATATCATTATTCAAAGGCATTATGGTTCGGAGGAATCATTCTCATAGCTCAAGAGCATCATTTCATGGCCTGCGAATCCTTTATCATACGCATCATGGCCTAGGACTTCATGGTCTGAGGACGTCATCCTAACCGTCCAAAGACAACATTCATGGTCCGACAGGAACTTGCATTACGTTTAAATTTCTGTACAATATATGCTTGTATTGCTTATTTGTAGGTAAACCGGAAAGCAACGGCCATCTCGGCAGGAGCGATTCCGCTCCAGTTCCCTGCAGCCCTATCCTGAATATAGCGTCCGTGCTTGAAAAGTCTCCACCGGCATACTTCCTATAAGACCAGGGATATGTAGGCAGCTCAGAAGCTAGAGCGCAGACAAACCTCTTCAAACCATTTCGTTCGGTCAAAATTGGCCATCATATCTTTACCCGACAACTCTTTCATCCTTCCCGGGTAAAGAGGGGCAGCTGTTGATACCAAATTTTTCTTTGTATTTTTGAATATGCAAAATACCTTCAAAATAGTCTATATATGCATATATAAGCATATCCCAAGGTTCCATTATTTTCCTTAATTTTTTAAAGATTTTTAAATCAATTTATTGCATTATTTTATCAAGAAAAACCCAATAATTATCCCCAAAATTATCATTTTGGTGATTAAGTTATTAAATTATCATATTTATACTAAAATATATCTAACATAATTTTTCATATTTTTATAAATTTATTTTATCATTTTAAAAGCTAAATTGCGTATAATTGCAATATTAGCCTCTTTTAAGATTTAATTATGTTCGTAATTATAAAATTGACTCCTATATTTTTAATTTAATAATTATATATTATTAATCATTTTAGCGCCTTTAATTTACTTCCATAAATTATTTATTATTTTTTATAAAATAAATAAAGGGAAAATGGTTATTTAAACCCAATTTCAGACCCACTCACCCATCCCATTACCTAATTTACCTGACCGACAACCCGTTTAAACAACCCACTCAGATTCCCCACTCAATCCAGGTCGTTGATTAAAATAATCAACGGCCACATTTTAATCTTTCCTTTACCCCCCAAACCCTATTATTTTTGCATCACCAGCCGCCTTTGAATCCCCCCTTTCTCGCAAACTCTATCGAAGCTTCTCAAACCCTAGCCATCTCCCACCACTTCCACCCTAAAAGTCACCAAAATCCATGGCTTCCAAGGCCATGGAAGTCCTATACCTGCCTCCTAGCTCCTACACACCTTGTTATTGTGGTTTCGAGGTCTGACCATGAGGAATCTTGGCCCAGACTTCATTTGATTCGAGTTCTATGGCCGTCTCCGACCTTGCTCCGTCCAGCCTCGGTCATTCAATCCTGATCTCGACTTCTCCGGCTCAGATCAGCGACTTTCCAAGCCTTTCTCACTACTTCTGAAACCCTGACCCTTAGAGGTTTTTCCGATGCTTTTATATCCGTTGTATATATTTGTTTTCTCTAAGCTTCTAAACAATTTTTCTCAAAGTTCTTTCAAAACTACACCTTCAAAGCCTTCATCTTTTACCGATTTAGGGTTTCGTTAAGTTGTCCTTTAAAATTTCTCTGATCTTTAGCATGTTTTACTATATTTCTTATATGTATTTCTTCCATTGTGATTCCTATGTTGTTCCTTCTACTGTATTTCCTATGTTGTTTCTTCTACTGAATTTCTTATGATGTTTCTTCTATGTGTTCTTCTATTATGCTAATGTATTTCTTGTGTCGTTTCTTCTACTGTATTTCTTATATAGTTTCTCCTACTGTATTTTTCTCCTACTTTGATTCTTATGTGTTTCTTCTACAGAAAGTTGCATGTTAAAAGTCTCGACATCTTTCTGAGATTTATGAAGTTATTTCAACAGTAGTTTTGCCTTGATTACTTGTCCTACACTCAATTGAGGGCAAAACCCTAAAATTTGGGGGGTTTCATTCGAATGTTGAGACTATTCACAATCTGATTTGCTTGTTCTTCATCTATGAACTTGTTTGATTTCAAAACCTTAACTTCTTTGGACCTATTCGATTTTTTGAAATTATTTCATCTACTGCTCGATTGAGCTTCAAAATCTTTGTTTCAATCCTGTTTCTTTGTATGATTCTGATTTCCTGCTACATGATTCTAAGGTCTTTTTACTGGACTCTTTGTATGCTATTTGATACTCCCTCTCTTCTGCATTGCTGAGTTACTATATGATTACTATGTTCCTATAAGTCTACTGCTTACTGACTTTTGCAATTGCATGACACTTTTCTTTATCTTAAAATTCAGCCTCGCATGCTTAACGTTTAAGCACTTTTTATGGGTTAAATTTCCCTCTCAAAATAATCCCTGATTGTGGACTGATTTCAAATCTCTCGGTAATTCTTATTGTAATTTTGCAATTGATTCTTTCCTTATTGTATTGATTCTTTTCTTGTTTCTTGGACTTGTTGGAATATTTTCCTTTGAGCTTCCGACCCCTACCTTTTCTACTTAAGTTGACTTGATCCCCTTACCTTGATTTCATTGGTATGGGATTCTTACAGACCTTTCCTTGATTAAAGTCTGATGAACCTAGCCTCTATTACCTACTGTGTACTCGTACTATGCTAAAAATATTTCCTTATTGGTCATATTAGCCCGATATGATTTCTTTCCTTGTTTAACACTTGCATGCTACCGTTTGATTTAATTCCTTAATTAAAAGAAGTCTTTGATACCGATTTGATTTTAATTGACACATATTTTCCTAATTATTTCTGAACTACAATCCTTACCTTATTTTCTGTCTGTTTTCATACTATAAGTACCTGACCCTTTCATTGACACAACACACGAACACTCATAGTTTTCTGAACTTACACTCATATTTAAAAAAAAACATTCTCTCTTGTTACTTGTGTTGTGTCCTGTGCTTTTCAAGTATTGCTACTGTTGTATTTTGCTTCTTTGAAACTGGTATGGTCTAATTAAGATTTAGCATCACAACTATGTTTTTATTTAACACCTTGTTCCTCCTGGCTGCCTACTTATGTGTTTAGTTCAGTATTTGTTTAGCATTTTCCTTCTGCTTGTTTTGCCTCTATTGGGTATTCTAAGTTTTTTGACACTGATGGTTGTTTGAGGCGTCACAGCGTTAAAGTATTGTTGTCTATGAGTCAAACATGATCCCCTAGGATCATAACCTCATGTTATCATTGTATGTTGTATATTCTAGTTGGTTTTATGAGCATAATAGCATTCCCTATTATTGTGCATGCACAGAATCAATTAATGCCCAAACACAAGGGCTCTTTGCAATCAGTCCCAACCCGTGAATCCCTTTTGTGTGAAGTTGTTGATTTTGTAACTATTTCCCAACACCACTTTTCCTTTTCCTTTACTTCCCTAGTTCTTTAAGATCTGTCTCTGCACTTGCACGCCCTCTTAGTCTTTAAGTTCTACCCCCCTCTTGTGAGCCTTGCCTTGGGATCCATTGAGCTCCCTCTGAACTTGGACACTTGAGGGTTGGCCCTTCCACACTGCACTTGTCCCCATTTTGATAATACAATTTGGGTATGAACATTGCCTGGAATCCTATTAAGACTCATAGGGAACTTTGACACACTCAGATTGGAGAAAGGTTTTGGATCAGTGGTCTTTGAGTTGGTTTATCTCATATTTCAGAAAAGAAGTCTGAATCTGGCTCTCCTTTGATTGTACTTTTTTTAAACTTTTTCTGATGTAATTTCTATTCATCTGGTTTGTAATAAGTTGTAATAAATACTTGGGGATGGTTAGTGAAAAAGGGTGGGTAGCTATGCATGCAAAAGGGTAGATACCATGTCCATATGTATTTTGAATTCTGCATATTCAAATGCATATAGAAATCATACTTATAGGTCATTCTGAATTCTGTATCTCCAACTTTCATATAAAAATCATGACTATAGGACTACTACATTCCTGCATATCCAATTTTCATATAGAAACCATGTCTATAGGTGTTCTGAATTCTGCGTATAGAAATCATGCCTGTAGGTCCGTTCTGAATTCTGCATATTTAACTTAATAGAAATGATGCCTATAGGATTGTTCAATTCTGCATATTCAATTACACCTAGATACCATGCTCATAGGCTTTAAATAAATTCCGCAAGCTAGATACCATGTTTATAGGTTTAAAACTAGTCTTATGCATTTAGATATTATGTCTATAAGGCTTCTAGATTTTTATGCCATTCTACAAAGGTTTAAAGTCAGCAACGCATAGAAAGTATGCCTATAGGAATTCCTAATCGAATCTGATCCACTTTACTCAAGTATAGATCTAAAACTAGTAATCTGGCCTCTCTTTTAATAACCTGATCCCCTCACTTAGCAAGTTTAACAAGTATGCATTCAACAGTTTATTTCAAGCCTTACTACTTCATCATTTTCTGAATCCAGTAGACACCATGCCTATAGGATCCTTGTCCAACACTTAGGCAAGCCATAGAGTAATAATTAAACTAAATCTGCTTCTATTAATAACTACAACCGGCAGGCAGGCCTGAGTCGGGCTTTCTATCTGAATTATGTAATAAATCAGTCTGCCTAAACCTTTAAGCTCTCTCATATTTGGTATTAAAGCATACCTAAACAGTATGTGAAAGTCAAGCTAATTATGTGCTTTTCTGTTCAAGGAGGTGTAATTGAGCCTCTGTTTGTTTATATGCTCCCCCCCTAAATGTGCAATATGTGTTTTGTATGTCGCTTTAGATTTTAACCTTTTTGAAACCTCAAATAAGCCCAATATCCCTCCCCTTTAGGATTAGTAGTCATAAGTGCCTCCGGGACTGATAGGAGTAGGACAAGTAATAGCATGCAATAAGTAATCGAGACCATTTCGCGCTTTAATACCTTAACGGGATGGGATGGGTAGATATGGATATGATGACCATGCGATAATGTCACGTATAACCCTCATTGAGGAGTGATTACCAGACATTGTGTGGGGTGATCCATATTGTTAATAAACCTAGGACCTCTCTTTCCCTAATTTCTTTGTTTCTTTTAGAATTTTAACTCCTTCTTTTAAGGATAATCAGCTTTCTTTTAGTTCTTTCCAACTTTGTTTATTTGTTTTAGCACCCCTCTTATCTAAAATAAGAAGGTAGCATATCTAAATTCACAATAATAGTCTGGCCGGGAACCACACTAGTGGATTCTGAGGGGTGCCTAATACCTTCCCCTTAGAAAAATTTCAAGCCCTTACCCTGTCTCTAGTTGCTCAAATCAAAAACCTTCTTGGTCTCCTAATGCACCCTAATCATTAGGTGGCGACTCTTCAAATGCAAACCCAATTCCCAAAAGGAATGAGTTGTCCTCCCAAATGTCATAAACCCGATTTCGCGAGAAAAAGGGAGCGCGACACCCGTAACCTTTTATATTTGGGCACCACCAAATAGGTTTGGTGCCTCCGAGACTCGGCAGTCCGGGCCATCCAAGCTTTCATCGAGCGGCATTCCCCGAGTAGGGGTAACCCGTAGGCTCGATAGTCCCCGAGTAGGGGTCGCACATAGGCTCAATAGTCCCCGAATAGGGGTAGCTTGTATGCTTTTAGGATCTAGGTTTGAAGAAACAAAACACAAAATGACACATTTTAAGGGAAGTGAAATTTTCTTTCATTTCTAGGTATGCAAGGTACATGATTGAAAGCAGATAAAACTTGTTCCATGGCTACAACGGACTATGTGGGCACGGTTCCTACGACCGTTTGGCCCTTACAACGAATCCTACTCCAAGCCTTAGCTTTTAGCACATTAAGTTTTCTTCTTCCCTTGCTAAAGACCTTAATCTGAGGTTAATGGCCCCCAGTATTCGAGATTGAACTCGTGAGGGCTCAGTTAATGCTGACCTAAAGCAAACGATCATCGATTCCAGTTTGAAATCGGTCTTCAAATCTAAGTTAGCACATTTTACTATTGCCTCGTTAAAAAACTAGCCGAAAAATCCATTTTGGGACAAAACCGGTTCAAGGAAAAAATAGTGCAATGCGGGCTTTCAGACCTAAAAGCAACATCCGTCCTTTGCCGTTTACCTACATATGTTAGTTCGATTTATAATATGATTAAAAAGTAATTGACACTACTGAACAATTGGTCTATGGTAACACATGGAAAATCGTTCTAACAGACAGTTAAACCTTTTCCATAGAGATATTGGAACGGTTTAGAGCCCGTTCCATCAGCCCACGCGCCAATAGAACTATATGAATGGTTCTTGCAACGGTTTGCGTCACCACAATTTTTCCTTTCTCTGTTGGAACGATTATTCTTTTCAACTGGAACGGTTTAAAACCGTTATCATGTTGTACATGCAACAGTTGATAACTGTTACCATATTATTTAGTGCAACACTTATGTAAGCTATTGTTATGGCTATTTATGGATATAACAACAGTTTCTTTAAGCTATTTCAACGGTTTTAACTACCTATTGGAATGGTTTATAGAACATTTGAAATGGTTTAATTAAATGACCTATTGTAACGGTTTATATTATCTAATGGAACACATTTGTGTCCTATAGTAACGGTTCTAATAAGCTATTGTAACAGTTCAGTTAAAACAAAATATAGTCGCTTTTGTAGATAAATATTTATATATAATAAATTATAATACACTAAAATAGAAATAAATTATAAAATAATACTATTAATAATATAAATTATCCAACAAACTAATAATATCCATAAAGTAAAATGTTGTACCCCAAATGCATAAGATTGATTTCAAGAGAGTAATTAAGTTTCAAAATGTTGATAACAAAAGATTCCTAGAATTATAGCAATTCAAAATTAATTTTAAGTAAAGTCTAGATCTTCATTGCCTTCGTCTTCCATTTCTTGATCTACTCCACCTGCAAAAGAAGATAAATAAATTCATTACCCTTCAAGAGAATCCGGTCTAAGAATGCTCATAGCACAAAGTGCCAAGAAAAAGAAAGGGCATGACATTCAAAAGAAGTCCGTCAAGTTAGGCCATGAATCAACTCTAATCTTATTCACTTTTCATTTTCATTATATATAACCTTCAATGCCTCTGAACTCCGAGTATTCAAGATTGAAACAAAGGCAAGAAAGTTTGAATATTATGTAGATAACTACAGCAACAACTACCTTGAATATCAAACTGATTAAGGATAGTATATGAATCCTCAATATTCATTTCTTTTCTCTTTGGACTAGTTTCATATTTTTTGAAATGAGGATTCTTCCTGATATCATGCAGAAGAAGGAACATGAACGTACAAAGAGAAAGGAAAAGGCTCAGATTTGCATAAAGATCTATCAAAAAAAGGGCAACGCATGTTATCTCTAAACCATGAGATAAAAATAGGAAAATCTTTTCAATCTAAGGAAATATACAAGATTTCTTTTTGAATTTCATCAACTTGATAAGTTGAAATTGTTGCAAATCTCCTATGAGTTTTTTTTTCAAAGGAACATAGGGAGCATAACTACCTAGATATTATTTTCATTTTAGTATGTATTCTGACGGGTAAGTCTATTGAGCTGGCAAAGATTCTCTAGAAGAGGAAGGTTAATATGGCTTGTGTCCAGGAGACTAGGTGGGCGGGATCGAAGGCGAGGAATGCGGACGGGTATAAGTTGTGATACTCTGGAGTTCTGAGGGGTAAGAATGGAGTGGGTATCTTGGTGGATAGGGATCTTAGAGAGTTTGTGGTGGAGGTTAGGCAAGTGAATGATAGGCTAATGTTTATTAAATTGGTGATTAATGAGTGCACCCTCAATTTTGTTTATTAAATTGGTGATTAATGAGTGCACCCTCAATTTTGTTAGCGCTTACGCACCGCAAGCGAGCTTGGATGAGGAGGTTAAGAGGCGCTTTTGGGAGGGTTTGGACGAGATTGTGCACAATATTTCCCCTACTAAAAGATTATTTATTTGAGGGAATTTTAATGGCCATATTGGGTCAGCTGCTAGTAATTATGGCGAGGTGCATGGTGGCTTTGGCCTTGGGAATAGCAACAGAGGAGGTACTTCGCTGCTTGACTTTGCCAAGGCATTCGAGCTGGTGATTGCGAACTTGAATTTTCCGAAGATGGAGGAGCATCTGATTACTTTCCAAAGTTTGGCGGTGAAGACTCAAATTTATTACCTTCTCCTCAGAAGGTGTGATAGAGGATTCTGCAAGGATTGCAAGGTTATCTCAGGAGAGACCCTCGCGACTCAGCATAGACTCTTAGTATTGGACGTTGGCATTACGATGAAAAGGAAGAAGAGGTATGCTCGTGGCCGACCGAGGATTATATGGGGAGCTTTAACCAAGGATAAAGCACAGGAGTTGGATGAGAGGTTATCCGCTGTGGGAGCTTGGAGTAATAGTGGAGACACGAGCACTATGTGGTCGACGACGGCGAACTATGTGAGGGAGGCAACACGAGAAGTGCTAGGGATAGTGAAGGCATTTTCTGGCAGGCACCAAGGCGATCGGTGGTGGAAGGACGTGGTCCAAGGTAAAGTGGAGGTGAAGAAGGTAGCGTACGCGAAGTTGGCGGGGAGCACAAGCGAGGAGGAGAGGAGAGAGAATAGAGAGAGGTACAAGGTGGCTAGGAAGGAGGCAAAGCTGGCGGTCACGAAGGCTAAGAATGCAGCGTTTGGCCACCTATACGAGGAATTGGGGGAGAAAGGCGGGAATAGAAAGTTGTTTCGGCTGGCTAAAGCGAGGGAGAGGAAAGCCCAGGATCTGGGTCAAGTAAGGTGCATCAAAGACGAGGATGGTAGAGTATTGATGGGAGAGTCCCAGATTAAGCAAAAACGGAAGACGTACTTCTAAAGCCTTTTAAACGAGGAGGGGAACCGAGATATAGCGCTAAGGGACTTGGGGCATTCGGAGAGTCTCCGAGATTTTAGGTATTGCAGGAACATTAAGGTGGGGGAGGTTGTGGGGGCTTTGCGTAAGACGATTAAGGGTAGAGCGACTGGGCTAGATGAAATTCCGGTTGAGTTTTGGAAGTGTGTGGGTAGAGCAGGATTGGAGTGGCTGACTGGGTTGTTCAATGTAATTTTTAGGACGAAGAGGATGCCAGAGGAATGGAGGTCGAGTTTAGTAGTACTATTATACAAGAACAAAGGAGATATCTAGTGTTGTAACAATTATAGGGGTATCAAGTTACTTAGCCATACCATGAAAGTCTGGGAGAGGGTGGTGGATGTGAAGGTGAGGAAGACGACGTCTGTATTCGATAATCAGTTTGGGTTCATGCCGGGTTGTTCCACTACGGAAGCTGTCCACCTTATTAGGAGGTTGGTGGAACAATACAGGGATAAGAAGAAGGATTTGCATATGATATTTATTGACTTGGAGAAAGCGTATGACAAAGTCCCTAGGGAGGTGCTCTGGAGATGTCTTGAGGCAAAGGGCATGTCGGTGGCCTACATAAGAGCGATCAAGGACATGTATTATGGAGCTAAGACTAAGGTTAGGACCGTGGGAGGCGACTCGGAGCATTTCTCGGTTGTTATGGGATTACACCAAGGCTCTACCTTAGCCCGTTCTTATTTGCCTTGGTAATGGATGCATTTTGACACACCATATTCAAGGGGATGTGCCATGGTGTATGTTATTTACTGATGATATAGTTTTAATTGATGAGACGAGGGTCGGTGTTAATGAGAGGTTGGAGGTTTGGAGGCAGACCCTCGAGTCTAAGGGTTTCAAATTGAGCAGGTCTAAGACAGAGTACCTGGAGTCCAAGTTTAGTGCTGAGTCGACGGAAGTAGGCAGGGACATGAGGCTTGGATCTAAGGTCATCCCCAAGAGAGATAGCTTCAAGTATCTTGGGTCGATGATTCAGGGGGACCGAGAGATCGACGAGGACGTCACTCACCGTATAAGAGCGAGCTGGACGAAATGGAGGCTTGCATCTGGAGTATTGTATGACAAGAAAGTACCGCCGATACTCAAAGGTAAGTTTTATAGAGATGTGGTTAGACCGGCCATGTTGTATGGGGTAGAGTGTTGGCCTGTTAAGAACTCTCATATCCAGAGGATGAAGGTAGCAGAGATGAGGATGCTGATGTTGATGTGTGGGCACACTAGGATAGACAAGATTAGGAATGACGATATTCGAAAGAAGGTGGGTGTGGCCCCTGTGGATGACAAGATGCGGGAAGCGAGGCTCAGATGGTTCAGGCACGTGCGGAGGAGAAGCATTGATGCTCCGGTGAGGAGGTGTGAAGCGGTTGGCTGTGGTGGGTACGAGAAGAGGTAGATGGAGGCATAAGAAGTATTGGGGAGAGGTGATCAGGCAGGATATGGTTCGACTGTAGATTTCTAAGGACATGGCCCTTGATAAGAAGGTATGGAGGTCAAGCATTAGGGTCGTAGGTTAGGGGGTAGTTGAGCTTTCCTTACCTCATACCGGGGGTGAGGCGAGGTTGGATTAGGGTTGATCTTAGATGGCTTGCAGTTTATGTTGAATCCGCACTATTTATTAGTAACTTGCTGTTTATCTTAGCCCGGGCCTTAGTTACTGATTATTGTTATTGCAGGTCATTTTTCTTTTGGTTGTTGTGCTTTTGTTACTATTATGATTTCTATTGGAGTTACTAATAAATTGTCTTTTCTTGTCCTTTTTTATTTCCGTCTTTCTGAGCTGAGGGTCTACCGAAAACAACCTCTCTACCCTATTGGGATAGGGGTTAGGTCTGCGTACACATTACCCTCCCCAGACCCCACTTTGTGGGATTTTACTAGGTAGTTGTTGTTGTTGTTTATGTAATCTAAGACTATCTTCTCTCTCGTGAAATAACTTTGCCAATTAGCACAAACAATAAAAGGTGCTAACATTATCTGAATTTCAGATATAAATTCGTATCATACAGAACCTCTTTTAGCATGTTATTTCTCAAGCATTTAGCAATAATTTCAAGTTGTTCCTTAGGTATATGAGCCTCTTGCTCAAATACATCTTATTAGAAAGAACTACCACATTCTTGATTACACATAAATAAAATTATTCTATATGTCTATCACGTATCGAAAAAGATATGAATTGATTCATGCCCTAGGCTAGGCTCTCAAAGAAACAGAAACTTCACAAGAATGGCCATCAGATGAATCATGAATCATTAAAAAAAAAGTAATACCAAATCATTATCCGTCTTCTAATTTGCCAAATGAACCAAATAGTGTTTGCCCAAATCAATCTTATTTAGCCAACTGAACCAAACAGTTCTCAATTTTATATAGTCAAGGCCATTATATTGATCCCCTATCCAACTGCCAAAACCAAGTTAATTTTCACTTATTCATTTGATGCAACACTAGAGACCCCCTTCCTATTTGAACAAGAAATCAAATTTCAATATATTGTACTTCTGATGACATGTATATTTTAACTATCCCCTTATTCTTTGATTTATATATTTGCTAAGCGAGCAGAAAAGCAAATAATTGACGAGAACAACAAGATGATCACAGGTGTCTATTAAAAATAATGGCGAGTTAACCAAAGAACTATACAACAAAAAAGAGCCGGCAAGACAACATAAAAGAATATGCATCATAGTAATGACGCTAGTAAAGCAACCTCTGAATTAAGCAGTGACTAAGTGCCATAGGAATAGTCAACAGAATACATGTGTGCCTTAAGAAACCAGACATTTTGCATACACAAGAAAGTGTGTACTGGTGGTTTTTGTAGCTACTTTAAAGCAATCAGTTATGCCCGCCTCTATTTTGCAAACGAATACAAGAAATTACATAAACAAAATTAAGAAGAATAAGCAAAAGCTATAAATACACTTGATGGAAAAATCCTTTAGTTTCCCCGACATTGTGTAGTGGTTCACTTTCCATTTTATTTGATGGTTCTGTTTGATATTAGCTAATAAAAGCAGTATTCCTAGTCATGTAAAATCATCTTAGAACTTCTTCACTAACCATATCTGTTGTTGTATTTTAGCTTCTGAAGTTACATTTTGTTTAGATAATTATACAAACTGATTAAAAGAAGTGAAATTTCTACTGTCTTTTCTGAAAAGTCCTCATCTTATTTTAGCTTTACACATCTTGTACGTGAGCAGGAGTCATTGTTGAAAACGAAGGCAGAGTATAGTGAGAAAATGAGCAATAAATAGTAATACTCTGAAAAACATCCAATGGTAACTAACTTTTCACAAGAAACCATTCTCAAACAGAGAAACATAGAACAAAAAAATACAATCAGAATGTAATTCACAAACAGAAAAATCTTTTCTTTGGCTAATTGAAAGAAAGTGAAACCTTATTGTTTACATTTTTATAATCAATCCTTAACATAAAGTAAAACAAAAACAAGCGGAGTATAGGTCATAGAAAGGATGGATGTAATTACCTAGTGCGGATCGAGATTCCAATATTTAAGAAGATCCTTAAAATGAGACTCCGGAATATCTATCAGCCTATTTTCTATTCGAAGCTCGTCATTCTCATAGGCTTCAAAGTAATTTTTCTTCAACTGATTCTTATACTTTTTCCAAGCTGTACCAATTGATTCAAAAGCTCATGTTTTCGCCTTATCGGGAATATCATATTTTTCCTACAAATTTAGTGCAATTAGGTTGGTGTAAAAAATAAAAAAATATCACCCACATTTATTGAACACTAGAAACTTCATATCTTGATATATTTTCACATGTCATCTTTCCAGAAGAAGATGTTGGAGAAGGGTCGGGCCACAACAACCGAACTGAGGCACGAAATTCTGCTCATAAGTTTATTTTGAACGCATAGTTGGTCATTATCTTTGGCTGATGTCACACCTCCTTTTTCCGAAGCTTTTAGGGCTTTTACTATACCCCGGGAAGAGATATAGTAATAAAGAGTTTTTCCATTTTAAGGACAATCAAAACGGGATTCGTTTTTATTTAAGAAATCAGAGTCGCCACTTGAGAGATTTATGGTGTCCCAAGTCACCGTTTTTGAATCCAGGATCGAGGAAGGGTTTGACTCTGTTTAACAGTCGCGAACCAGAAATCCGGGTAAGGAATTCTGTTAACCCGGGAGAAGGTGTTAGGCACTCCCGAGTTCCGTGATTCTAGCACGGTCGCTCAACTGTCATATTTGGCTAAAATATTCGATTTTAATACATGTTCAAACTCATGGTGCAATTTTATAATTATTTACCGCTTTTAAATATTATTATTTTTATTTAAGAAAAGTGAACGTCGTTTAAGGACATGTTTTCGGATCACGTCACATGAAATGCACCCGGATCCTTGACATTTTCTCATTCGACGTTTCGGATTTGGATTTGGGTTGCAT
>MU722089.1:54174-73154 GCA_026770625.1 Nicotiana glauca
TTTTCCGCAGATGCGGAAATACCAGAAGCCATAAAAACTAGACCTGTAACATGCTTCAAAAATTCCCATTTAATCATCCAAAATCATCCTGAGGCCCCCGGGACCTCAACCAAAAACACCAACACATCCAAAAAACTTATTCAAACTTGTTCCAATCATCAAAACACTATCGTTAACATCAAAATCATCAAATTTTACCAAATCAAAGCCTAGGTTCTTCAAGAACTTCCGAAATGCACTTTCGATAAAAAACCCGACAAAACGATTTTCGAATGACCTGAAAATTTGCAGACATATCCAAAATCACCTAACGAAGCTACTGAAACTCTCAGAATTCCATTCCGACCCTCGGATCAAAATCTCACCTATCCACCGAAATTCGCCAAAATTCCAACTTCGCCAATTCAAGCCTAATTCTACACCGGGCCTCCAAAATCAATTCCGAATGCACTCCTACTTCACAAATCATCCCCCGAAGCTAACTGAATCATCATAATTCACATCCGAGCCTCCTAACTAAATAGTCAACTTCCAGTTGACTTTTCCAAAATAAGCTTTCCTTTAAGAGACTAAGTGTCTCATTTCCAACTAAGAGCAATTCAATTCTATTCGACCCATTCAATTACTAATATTGAAACATAGAGTAACATAATATGGGGGAAACGGGGTGGTAACTCACGTGACAACGGGCCGGGTCGTCACATTTGCGTTCGGGGAACCGTCCGTGAAGAGGGTACAGATTCCCGAGGCAATCCCGAGGTTAACATTAGTTCTCTTTCGACTTCAGGTGCTAAGGCTGGCGTAAAGTCAGACACAAAGTTTGCCAAAATCTAAGATTTTATCGCGGTACGGGGTTGATGCTTGATATCCTACCTGCTAATTTCTACGGCCCATTTGGCTAACCGGCCCAAGAGCTTGGGTCTGTGCATGATGCTCCGTAGCGGTTAAGAGGTCACAACACAAATCAGGTGGCATTAAAAGTATGGTTTTAGTTTCCTAAAGGCGCTTAGCAAAGCGAGCGCCATTTTTTCCAGGTGAGGGTACCTTGATTCGACCTCTCCTAAAGTTCTACTGACATAGTAAACATGGAATTACGTACCTTCTTCCTCCCGAACTAACACTCCACTACCTCCACCTTGGAAACCATCAAGTAGAGATACAACTGATCGTCTGCCTTTGGAGTGTGCAATAGGGGCGGACTCTATAGATACCGCTTGAGTCCTTGCAAATCTTGTTGGTCTTCTGGGGTCCAGGAGAAATTATTCTTCTTTTTTAGCAGTGACAAGAATCTAGCTTTTGTCTGAGGACCTTGAGATGAAACGGCCGAAGGCGGCTATTCGCCCGGTTATTCTTTGAAACACATTGATGTGGTCCACCACGGTGATGTCCTCTATAGCTTTGATTTAGTAGGGGTTGATCTCGATCCCTCGATTGGATACCACAAACCCGATGAATTTTCTCGATCCGACCCCGAATGTGCACTTCTATGGGTTTAGCTTCATATTGTATTTCAGCAGTATGTCGAAGATCTCTTGCAAATATTTTTAATGATACTCTACTCTCAGGGACAATGACTAACATATCGTCAATATAAACTTCCATTGAGTTTTCTATCTGTTATTCGAACATCCGGTTTACTAGGAGTTGATAGGTGGCACCGACATTCTTTAATCCAAACGGCATTACATTATAGTAGTAGGTGCCAAATTTAGTGACGAAAGAAGTCTTTTCTTAATCTCCTGGGTCCATCCGAATTTGGTTGTACCCGGAATATGCATCGAGTAAACTAAGTATCTCATGCCCGACTATCGCATCGATCATTCGATCGATGTTACGCAAAGAGAAAGAATCTTTAGGGCACACCATGCTTAGATCTTTGTAATCTACATACATTTTTAGCTCATTCCCATTTTTAGGTACTACCACTATGTTAGCTAACCATTCCATGTATTTAACTTCCCGAATGGACCCTATTTTAAGGAGTTTGGATAACTCGTCCTTGATAAATTCATGCTTGACCTCGGACTGTGGTCTTCTCTTTTGCTTAACCTAATGGAACTTTGGGTCCAAGCTCAACTTATGAGTGGTTACCTTCGGTGGGATCCCTGTCATGTCAAGATGGGACCAAGCAAAACAATATATGTTAGCTTTAAGAAAATCAATGAGTTTTTTCCTGAGCTCGGGGTTTAACCCCATACCCAGGTATACCTTTCGATCCGATAGGCATTAGCATGATGTAACGACTCGGCCCGTCATCTTATGTATTACAGCCCCATTTTACCTAATTATTTCTTCTTCATGTTCCATTATTGTCATCAGGTGAGTTAGAGTCGAATTGGATTGGTTTGGATAGGAAGTGAGACACTTAGTCTCTTTAAGGAAGGCTTGGTTTGGAAAAGTCAACTGGATGTTGACTTATGAGTTAGAGGGCTCGGATGTGAATTTTGGTGATTCGGTTAGCTTCGGGAGGTAATTTTTGACTTAGGAGCGTGATCAGAAGTGATTTTGGAGCTCCGGTGTAGAATTAGGCTTGAATTGGCGAAGTTAGTATTTTGGCGAAATCTGGTTGATAGGTGAGATTTTGATCCGAGGGTCGGAATGGAATTTCGAAAGTTGCAGTAGCTCCGTTAGGTGATTTTGGATATGTTTGTAAAGTTTCAGGTCATTCGGAGGTGTTTTGATCTTGTTTTTGATCGAATGTGCAATTCAGAAGTTTTTAAGAAACTTAGGCTTGAATCCGATGTGATTTAATGGTTTTAGCGTTGTTTGACGTGTTTTAAGGGTCGGAACAAGTTTGAATGAGGTGTTAGAATGTGTTGGTGTTTTTGGTTGAGGTCCTGGGGGCCTCGGGGTGAGTTCGGGTGATCAAACGAGAGTTTTGAAGTTTTTGCTGCAAGTTCATTTTTGCTGTCATCTGGTATTTTCGCTTCTGCGGAAATGGAGCGCAGAAGCGGGTAATGGAGCGCAGAAGCGATTTTTATGTGGAGATGAGAAGTTCCGCAGAAGCGGAACATGGCTCGCATTAGCGGGTCCGCAGGAGCGGACATTTAGCCGCAGAAGCGTTTTTGGGCGATCCGCAGAAGCGGGATCCTAGTCGCATAAGCAGAAGTTGGATTTTTAAATGAAGACTGCAAAAGCGGGGTTTTGGCCGCAGAAGCGGTCCCGCATAAGCGGAAGCGGGACCGCAGAAGCGAAAACGACTGTGGACAGAAGGGGTTTAAATGTTATATTTCATCCGCGAGCAAGAGGTAGTTTCCACCATTTTTGAGCGACTTGGAGAGCTTTGGGCGAGAATTTTTGAGGGTTTTGACTGAGAATCGATTGGAGGTAAGTCCCTTGGCCTAATTATTCAAGTTTATGGTAGGATTAACATGTAAATTGGTGGAAATTCATCAAAAAGGGGGTAAGTTAGGGCTTGAGAAATTCTTAGTTAAAATTGGAATGTGGAGGGTCAAATGGACTCCAATTTTGGTAAAGTTATGGGTATACTCGTGCCGAGACGAGGTTTCCGGTGAATTGAATTTCGTAATTTTTCGAGAAGTGGGCCCGGGGCTTGGGTTTTGCCAACTTCGTGATTTTTGGTGTTTTTCGAGTCTTTTCGATTGGGTTATGTTTCTTTGACCTATAGTAATGTATTCCTTGTGGTTTTGATTAGATTCAGCACGCGAGGAGGGTGATTTGAGAGGAAAAGGCATAACGAGCTAGACTTGTGGCCGGAGTAAGGTGAGTAATAGATGTAGATGATGACCTGAGGGTTTGAAACCCCGGTATACTATATTGAGGCGAGACACGTACTCTATGACGAGTGCGGGGTTGTTTGTGATTGGGGACTATGACTTAGTCCGTCCCGAGTGATGTTCATACTGTGTTCTTAACTAGAGATTGATTGGTAATCATCCTTCTTGGATTTTATGGATATATTTGGGCTTTGTGCCGATTACTTGAATCCTTTAGGGATTATTATTACTGTTTCCATGATACTTAGCATTTTAATTGATTTCAATCCTGAGTTAAACACTGTTTTGAAATGTTCAGTCATATTTCTAAGATTTAAAAATTAAAATACATTTTCTGACAATTTGGAGCTGAGAGCTATTACTTGACATTGCCCTAGTGGCTCACTTGCATATTCTGGACTGAGTACGGATCGGGATACATGCTGCAGCGATGTGATGATGATATTGCGCTCGGGCTGTAGGAGCCCCTCCGGAGTCTGAACCCCCACAGTGAGCGTGGGTACCCAAATGGATCGGGCTGCGCGCCGCAGCGGTCATGTGCATTCATGCATTGGTATTTATCTTATATACCTGTTATGGTTTGTTGCTATTTCATTGTTATATTTACTGGATTGCCGATATTAGCTTTATATTGTAATATGTCGTGATTTCTTATCTCCAGTCATTATATATATTTATTACTCACTGAGTTGGAGTACTCACTTTAGTCCCTGCACCATGTATGCAGATACAGGTGTTCCGGAGGCTTAGTAGCGTTGTTGCTACTCTTCAAATTATCTTAGAAGTTGTTGAGGTAGCTGCCTGGCGTCCGCAGGACCCAACTCCTCCCCTTATCTCATTTGATTTCACATCCTAGACTCTTTTATGCTTCGATTTTGCTACTCAGTTGTATTAGAGGCTCTAAACTCGTGACCCCAGATCTATTGGGAGTTGTGTTGACAGTTACCATGGTTTTTCCATATTGTTCTTTTTGCTATCGGATTATTAATCTTGTTAACTGCTAAATTAACTTAAACAACCGGTATGAGATTTCGTATTTGGGTTGAGAGTTTTCAAATGGTCGGGCTTGCCTAGCAATCGTGTTGGGCGCCATCATGACCGAGATTGGGGTCGTGACACATGCTCCAACTCCTTGACCATTGTTTTGGCAGTGTCGGTCTCATCATGAGCTATGAATGATATGAGGACTCTATAATCATCCTTCTCATCGATTCCTTGTTCCTCCGATTTAACCGAGATCGACATCAGTGATTGCTATTTGGTTCCTTCCTTGGCCGGCTGCTCATTCCTTGACGTCAAAACAACGGGCACCAGGATTACCTCGTCGACTGCGAATATATCCTTTGCAGGCAGTTGCTCTCCGTAGACAGTCTTGATTCCTCCCGGTGTAGTTCAATGCCTGGTGCAAGGTCGAGGGTACCGCCCTCATATTGTAAACCCAATTGCTCTACGACCCTCGATTTAATGATGATGGTCGAGCTACCTGGATCAATAAATACACATTTCATTCAAGATTTATTGACAAGTATGGATATTACCAGCGCATCATTGTGAGGTATTATGATGCCCTTGATATCCTCATCGTTGAACTAAATGGTTCCCTCCGGGATATAATCTCGGGTGCATTTTTCCCTTGTTATAGATACTTTAGTGCATTTTATCATTAGCCCTTGGGGGACATTGACTCCTCCAATAATCATGTTGATGAAGTGCTGGGGATCCTCTTGTTCGGTCTGTTTGTTGGCATCCCTATTCCTGAAGTGATATTTGGCTCGATCGCTCAGGAATTATCGAAGGTGCCTGTTACTGAACAACCAGGCAACTTCTTGTCTCAATTGTCGGCAATCCTAATCCCTGTGGCCATGAGTGCCATGATACTTACATATCAAGTTAGGATCTCTTTGGTTTGGACTACAATGGTCGAGGCCACTTAGTTTCCTTGATACGCCCAATGGCTGATACGATGCTGGCAATATCAACGTTGAGTTGTACTCTAATAATCTCGCACTTTCCTACCTCTCAGCGGCATGTCGAATCCATTTTTTCTCATTAGACCTCGGTTTATGGTCCCTCGATCGCTTCTCATTTTGTTTTGTGTGGGGGTGACGCCCGAAACCATTTCCCCTTCGGTTCACACTGTATGGTCTGTACAGATCCTGGACTGGCCTTGGCTCATGATTGACAACTCTCTTAGACCTGTCGTATACCCTGATGGGATAAAAAAACCAGAAGGGGCTCCGAGTTGGTCGTCCTCAACGATGATCTTTGATTGGTACCTATTGTGGACGTCGGCCCAAGTTACCACTAGATACTCTACCAAATTTTGTTTTAGTTGTCGTGAAGCCAAGGAGTTTCGGGGGTTAAGTCCTTGAGTGAATGCTTGGACAACCCAATCATCTACAACCGGAGGCAGGTCCATCCGTTCCATCTGTAACCTTGGAACGATCTCTTTGAGCATCTTGTTATCTCTTTGTTTAACCTTGAAAATGTCCGATTTTTTTGTCTCGACCTTGATGGCACCGGCATGGGCCTTTACAAAATCATCTGCAAGCATAACAAATGAGTTAATGGAATTTGGAGGTAAGTATAATACCATATCATCTCTCCTTTGGAAAAAGTCTCCTCGAATTTCTTCAGTAGCACCGACTCGATTTCATCATCTTCCAAATCATTCCCTTTGATTGTACATGTATAAGAGGTCACATGCTCATTCGGATCCGTGGTTCTGTTATATTTTAGAATATCAGGCATATGAAACCTATTTGGGATCAGCATCGGTGCTGCGCTCGGAGGAAAAGGCTTTTGGATAAATTTCTTAGAATTTGACCCTTTTAATATTAGGGGTGCTACTCGAATTTGATCGACCCTGGAATTGTATGTTTCCACCTCTTGTCATTGGCCTCAATTTTCTTCTCACCTGACTCTACCCGCTTTGTCAATGCTTCAAGCATTTTCATTATCTCGGGATTGACCCCTGGCTCGGCTTCACCCGGTCCCTTGGTGTTTTGTTCTTTCCATCATGTATTTTTCCGGGGTTGTTTGGGCTCGACTCTGATGGGTGTATCGCCGACTGTTGTTCGTGTAACATCTTGAAGATTAGCCGCAATCTTTCCCCATCACCTTTGCCTTCGGACATTTCCCGAGCTGTTGGTTAGGGTCCCCCACCAATACTATTTTCGGGATCAGTTGGCAGATTGGCGTCGATGGCCACCTGTGAGTTTGCATCGAACGGATCGTGGGACTCCGTTGGGATCAGTAGGAGGCACCTCATTGCTAGGACTCAGATTATTATTTTGTCATGATGGCCAGATTCAACATCAATGTTCATGTGGGCTGACAAAAAAATTTACATTTTCAAGCTGACCTAAAATTAAGACGTTAAAGAACAAGTGTAAAATGGAGTGTGTATGGAGATTTATATCAAACCACCACTATTATCCTTAGCCCCACAGTGGGTGCCAAACTGTTTACCCTTAAAAAGAATAACAATCAAATTTATACGCGGTTTTAAGGATATGTGGACTGATTCAATACAATTGTTCAAGAATATTAGATAAATGAGTTAAAGACAAAATAAATAATCAAACCAAACGTAATGTTGCGGCCCAACTTGAACGTAGGTTGAACAATAGTTTTGCCTTCGATCGGACCCTCAATTCGAGACCAATCACGAATATAGAACAAACAGTGAAGTAAGAAATTTACAGCAGCCAAAAAGCATAAAAATGAGTTTGTATAGCGTTGGATTGCGTGTCACAAAAATATGTGTTATCAAATAAAAGCTTCTACTTTATACAGTAGGAGAGTTTCATTCATAGTATAAATCTAAAAAAGGTAAAAATCTTCTTTCCCATTAGTTACATCGAGCGAGATTCGTGCCGTGATATCCAGTGAGTTACGGATATCATGGCCCTCTATCATATATGTCCCTCGAAGGGAAAAAGAACTTAATACTCCGTATTAAAAATTAAGAAGAAAGAGAACATAATTATATTTCATCATATTAAAAGTATTCTTTTGATCCACTTTAATTAATTTTTTGGTTGTTTTCACATATATTAAGGAATTGACCTTTTAGTATTAATTAATAATAAAATTAATTATATTAACCTTAATTTTTTTATTAAAAATATAACAAAAGGCGTGAAACTAGCCGAAAGAATTAAAGGAAACAGCTCCTTTCACTAGGAATATACACTTCATGAAACCTAGTGAAGTAATACATGAAATTTGAATAGACAAGAGGGGAAGACAAAAAGTATAGCATTATTGAGGAAAGTCTGCAAATATAATTTACTTAAATTGGGCTTTCGAAGTAAAATGGGTTTGATGACAAGAACCTTTTGCCATTTAAGTCGAGAGGAAAGGGGAAAAAATGACACTGAAGAATTTTAAAGAAGAGCAAAGAACTTTTTCTTACACAAAGGTTAGCAGTGTTCTATTTGTAAATAAGGTGGGTCCATCAATTTAGAGTTACTAGTTTCCGACACGTACGTTGCACGTGAAGATCGAGTACGTAGTACACGATTTAATAAAAATATTTAATTAAAATAATTATCACTACTAAAAATTCGGGTTTTAGCGACCACAAAAAACGACCAACGCTGATTTACTTATGCAAAATACCGACCAAAACCCGTCCAAACAGGCTTGATCGCTATTTTAGTGATTGCTTTTGTGTACCGACCAAAGTTGGTCGCTAATTACCGATCAAAGTTGGTCGATAAATTAATTTTAAAAAAAATATTACAAAAAAAAAAAGCGACCAAAGTTGGTCGGTATTTTAATTATGTAATCAAAAGATTTACCGTTTGGGAATCGAACCGTGGTGCGTACTGTGGCAGGATACTATTCTACCACTAGACCATTGGTGCATTTTGTTTTAAGATTGTCTTTTTATTTATTTATACTCTTTAATTATATTTTCGCACGAAAATAACCGACCAAAGTTGGTCGGTTTTTTAATATTAATTTTTATTTTAATTGCACAAATCAACCAAAGTTGGTCGATTTCTTGAAAAATAAATTTTGCGGGACTCAAAAATAGTTTTTCACATTTTTGCGCCAAGGAAAACCGACCAAAGTTGGTCGGTTTTGTAAAAAAAAATATTTTTAAAAGCTGACTAACTTTGGTAGGTTTTTGGCCTGTTTTCTTGGTCGATTTTTACCGAATTTCTAGTAGTGTATACAGAAAAGAATAAAATATATTTTTGTCATCGTATAGTAACTTATTTGTTAATGTTAAAGATGATTGAACGTCTCTGAACCTACAAAGATGAACAATAAAAGTTTAATATATATGTGATGTTTTTTACTTATTTTTAATTATATGAAATATGAAGTACTAACATGTAATGAAGCGTAGCTGAGACCTAATACTTCCTTATGGCTGATATATTTTGATGTATGTCCATTTCATCTATTTCGATTACTTTGGCAATTCTTGTTATTACATTGATATCACTCCTAAAGTGTAACGTAAATTTGGTCACATGAAAAAATATAGTCCCTCCGTCCCAATTTATACGAAGGTGTTAGGATTTCAAGAGTTAAAAGTTATTTTTTGATTGTAATTTTTTATATGCCTTTTAGATATTTTGAATTATTAATTATTTTGATTTGTAGTCATACTTTTCATGCAGTTTCCAAGTAAATTTTATTTCGAAAAATTTGAAGATTCTATGTTCAGATACATAATTAAAATTAAGAAATTTGAATCTCGAAAAGCAAAAAAGTGTCATATAAATTGAGACAGGAAAAATATTTTGGTGAAGGCAATTGTATAGCAAAAAAATTGCAGTGTATAAACACATTAAACATACAACACAGAAGGATCTTGAATTTACCTCATGATATCCTTGGGGTCTTAACAATCAAATTCTTTTTGTATATATATAGACCATAGCTACACGTACAACACGAAAGGGCTTTGGGTTATTATGAACAAAAGAATCATTTTGTTTTTGGAATTTGGAGTTGGATTGGTCATTGGCTGTAGAAGAGTACAAAATGTTGAAGGAAAGTGTACGAAATCGTGATTATATACTGAATTGAAGTTCTTAGAAAGAAAACAGGTGTATGTGCAATGTAATGGTTGTGAGTTGTGACTCTCAGGGTCGTCTGGTAGCAGGTATAAGAATAATGCTGAATAGAGTGTATTAGTAATGCTGGTATTAGTTATGCTGCCATTAGTTATGCTGAAATCATTTTTTATCCACCGTTTGATTTGGTGTATTATAGCATAGCATAATTTTTTAAAAATTGGGTGTTTACAAAAGTACCCTCCATAATTTTTAACTCTAGCTATAAAAATTAATTTTATAGATAACAGAACAAGAAAGGTTGAGTCTCTTTTAAGTGATCCATTAACGTATATGGATCAGTACCAAAATAATAATACAAAATAAATAAATTAGTACTATCAAAGAATCAAGCTATAACAAGTTAACTTTTTTTTTTTACATGAAATCAACAATATTGCATTATTTTCTTCATTTGCTAGAAAACAGAGCACGGTAAATGCATATGGAAAGTTATAATAGTCAGGAGGATACATTTCTTGATTCACCATAGCTGGATACAAACTGGTGAAAAATTCTAAGTTAACACGATATTTCACAAACCACTGAGAAAAAGCAAACTGATAAAATTGATAGTCGATAGTCCAACCAAAATTTTAAAGATTTATAGGTTCCATGGTGAATCATGGCACCTGCATTTCCCAATTCCAAGCCTGGTAGTATTCTAACTAACCTAAGATTAAGATATTAAATTACTTCATGTAAGTAAGAACTCATATCACATAACCAAAACAACTTCAAAGGAGATCGGCCACATTGGGTGGCAACTCCTCAATTACAACATTGTAAAACTTCTGAATGTCAAAAAGCATCATTCCGTCATCCTTTGTGACAAAGTTGATAGCAACACCCTTCCTTCCAAAAATCCACATAACAAGTTTACTGTCATAACAGATTTACATAATTACATCGTAGAATCTCAAAAGTTAAACGACTACAAAGAGTTTGAAGAACTACCATAACAGCTATATAATTACATATGCATTTAACATTTACACTGGAGTTGAGCTATTTAATAAATATTAGTCACAAAAAAAATCTAGCATCCTCCCGCCCATACCAATAACCAGAGGTATCAAAAAATGGCACTATTGTCAAACTTTGAAGTTGTTAGCCAAGCAAAAAATTATCAAACTAGTGCCAACACTTATATCCACAAGTTTATCATACTTTTAAAGTTTATCATTGAAGAGCATCGATATCACTGTATGACGCTCAAATTCACCCATACGTAAAAATAATTTCATCTTTTTGTCATCATCACAGAGAATCATTGAGGCTTTGATACGTTGCTCTATGGTGTACAATTCAAATATGGGAGATTCAAGGATAGAATATATCTGGCCACGAATATTGGATCGGTCACGATCCCTAATCTTTTCAATCAAGGCACCCATTCTTTTGTGTTGACTTTCAGTAAAGTTTTTCATAATTTCCATCATACCTTTGAGAAATGTCTCATTATCATCCTCTACTATTTTTTTTCTTTTCTTGTTTTTCTCTTTTTCGTTTACATTAGAAGTGGACCTTTTATCATACGCACCTTGTTTATGAGTTTGTTGGGATCCAGGATATTCATTTTTAGATGCTCCGGCACTAGGTCCAGTTGCATTTTCAGCTCCAATAAATGCGCTAGGTCCAGTGACATTTTCAGCTCCAGGAAATGAACTAGGTTCAGTGGTATTTTCAGCTTCAGTAAATGCACTATATCCAGTGGCATTTTCAGCTTCTCCAGTAAATACTTTAGGGCTATGATAAGCGTCAGCTTCTTCATCTTCATCAATATCGATAGGAAATCCCAAACTCATATCATTACAAACTTTTGGAGCTTAACTCTTTTGAATTTCCTCCGAAGCATCTAGTGGCCCTTCTGCAAACTCTCTGGTTGCTCTATCCTTGCCAAAAATTTTCTCCCAATCCTCAAACATCGGTCATTTCTTAGTATTCATATTTTTGGCTAGTGGATCAATCTGAAAAATAATTAAAAAAATATAGCAATGTCATATCAGAAAAATACATATATAACGTAACAAAATTTTAATAACTTAAAGCAAAGTATTAGTTACCTTTATAAAGTCATCCCAAAATTTTGGATTGTCTAATATTATAGCTCCATCACTATATTTAAATCCCAAACCACTTCGATTTTTTAGCGAAGCTATACTTCCATAACATCTCTTCCAATATCTTATTTTATTTTTGATATGTGGATCACCTTTCAATCCGCTTTTAGGATGTTGCTTGCATATGTAGCGCTCTAACTCCATCAAGTGCCCCGGTCTAAAGGTTCCATTATCAGCTCTCCAACCCTTAACACACAACTCTTTCAACCCATCTAAAAGAGTGTGTTCTTCTTCTGGATTCCACATCCTTCGTATTGAAGGTGTTGAGCACCTTGATTTTTTTGACACCTTGTTTGAAGATATTTGGCTATTCATTTTGCCTGTAAAATCTTGTGAAATATATTACCAAGAAAATCAGGAAGAAAAACAAAACATTATAATAGCTTCAGAAAGATTTCAATATATCAGAGATGCATTTCTATACTAATACACTTTACAACGATAGAAGAATGAGCAGTTAAGCTCACAAACGTCAACTGATTCAACTACTCTTCATTATAGATTAAAACATACAACATCAGGAGATGTAGAAAGTACATAAAGATATGCAGTTAAGCTCACAAAAATTTAGAAGTGTCTAGCAGCTATACAATTTATACTAGGCTAATTCAAAAGAGCTAATGAAGTCGAAAAAGTTTTATATAGCTAACAGGTTGTATTTTCGACCAATAAGCACTATACAATGAAGTAGCACATTGCCAATTCTCTCAACTTCCATTTGAAACAGATAATTTTTTTGTGTGAAAATTGATCAATTGTTAGATCTTGCATTCCACATTGATTGAGCCAACTCATCCCTCCAAGTGGTCCACTCCTGGGACGATTCAACAACATCAATGTTTTCGTGTTGATACTCCATTTGTTCTTCCATATCAATGTCTAAGGGATCCACTTCTATCTCTCTGCGGATAAAGTTATGAATCAAGCAACAAGCACTAATGATCCTATTATGAACCTTAACTGAGTACCACAAAGAGCTTCTAAGAATTCCCCAACGTCCTTTCAGCAAACCAAATGTCCTTTCAATAACATTACGAGCCCTAGCATGTCTCATATTGAAAAGATCTTCTTTACATCGAGGCAATGGATTGTCACCTCCCTAATCCTTTAACTAATATCTATATCCTCGATAAGGTGAAAGAAAATATTTTCCGTTCGTATATCCTCCATCGCACAAATAATAATTACCTATAATATAGAAATACAATTTAGTTACTTTCATATCTAATTCTTTTTATGATGTAACTTGAAAGCATAGACATGACATACCCTCGTGGATTTTTAAACCATTCCTTCTTGCTACAACATCTCGTAATACACGGCTGTCGGCAGCTGAACCTTCCCAACCAGGTAACACATAAGTAAAATTGAGGTTTCTATCACAAACTCCCAATACATTAGTAGATATATCTCCATTCCTTGTCCTGTATCTTGGTTTGTACCGGGATGGAACTCTAATTTGTACGTAAGTACCATCTAGTGCACCTAAACAACCCTATAAGATAAATTATAATGTTATCTCAAAATATAAAAAAATCTTTGTAAAACTATAAAAACTGCATTTAGTTAGTTTTATACATAAATTAGTAGATGTCAAACTGAATTTTCACCTACCTTAAACCATTTCCATCGATCTTCAATATCATCCTCAAGCACCGGTTTAGGATCAACAAGTAACAATGGAGTTAGTTTGAGAATAGTACTCAAACATTCATTGAAAGCCTGACTTACGCTCCATCCCGATCTAATATAATCAACCTTGATAGATCTATTCTTCTCATGATGAGCCAAGATATTTAAAAACATTGCTAGCTTTTCGCTACTTGACATACTTTTACTATCGGCCAAACCTCGAATATCCTTAGTTAAGAGTGCTAAAGTGTGAAAGGCATTTCTATCCATTCTTAATTTATTGATACATACACTATCATTGCCATTTATGATAGAATGTAAGTGAGAAATAATTTTCGGTACTCGAGCACTCATACAGTATATAATCACACGCCTATTTCGACATCGTCTTTTTAGAGAATGACCATGACTAGCCATGAAAAGGCAAATAAGGACAATAAGAAATTGCTGGCACATTATCTCCTCAAGGATAATATATTCAGTACTTTATAGTGGTTGAAGATCCATAATAACACCTAATTTTGCCATGAATAATGAAAAGAATGAATACACATAAATTTGATACTATGCTATTTGGTAGAGAAAGAATTGTACCCAACTTGTAAAATTAGGGTAGAAAGAGAAAATAATGAGTAAAGAACAAATCATTTCAAAAGGAAGCACCAGGAATGAAATTACTAGAAAATAAGAACCAATTTTACAAAATACCTCAAATATTAGTTCTTGAATATAGAAACACACCCCAAATAAACAAAGAAACCAGTAGTAACTACTGTCTTCACTCCATGAGTCATTCAAAAGGAGGGGGAAGAACAAAATTACTGAAAATCCTTTTACCTGTACACGCCACTTTGATCTCTGAAGAGGAAAATGAAGAAGAAGAGGATTTGGCAGCATTCAATTGTGCTTTTCCATGGCCAAAGCGTACAGAGGAAATCTGTTTGCTAATAATATGGGGAAAGGCTTTTATTAGGGATTTGAGGGGGGCAATTAGGTCTTTAACCATATTTATGCAGGCATTAAAAACCCTTGCATTACTAATGTCATGGTTTCCTATACATTCCTTATACATAGCATAATACCAAGTATAATGTATAACTAATACAAGTATTAGTTATACAAACGTTGAAAAAATATACCAAACATGGTATTAGTAATGCACAAAGCTAATGCTTGCATTAGTTTTTGTAATACCTTCTACCAAACGACCACTTAGGATGACGCGTTGGTTGGCTGTATGCACGTGTCAGCTTCTTAAAAATTAAGTAAGATACTTATATTACGTTAATAAAAAAAATTATTTAAGTGATTTTACTTTTTAAACGCTTCATTATGTAACAATGGGTAGATGAGACAAATCTTCCATAGTCACCCACTTCAAACTGAGATTTCAAAAGTTACTATAGACATTCGAAATAAGTGCAGCAGACATTGTGCGTTGACTTTTAAATGTGAAAAAACACTTCAAGGCTCAAGGTGGTAAAAATTGCGCCAAGCGTCCTATTTGGTCGCCCTCATTTAACTTATACTTATTTTTAAATTTTTTTTTTAACTTGTACCTACTTTTAAATAACTTCAACCCTCTTTCTCCTCCTTCTTCTATTGGTGCTGCTATAGAACTTTAGTTCATGGGATGATTGCCATTAATATGTTTATCAAATTATTTAAAAATAAATTATAAATAATTACATAAGTCAGTAGACAATAATTTATAAATATTTCTACGTATGTAAGTTAGTAGACACTTACAACCGAAAAGATATATGTCACACATTACCCCCATTAGAAGCTTGTTTTCTATCTAGCTTTTACTCCAGGATGATGGACTTCAGGTTTGTATATTATGTCATCGTTCCATTGAAAAGAAAAGGAACTGAGAACTGGGCCATAACAATTGCAGTAAAAGAATCCAGGTAAAAATGATGTGAAAATAGTGTCATTTGTGGTAGAAAACATATAATGAACTAAATAACTTCAGCTCTAGAGCTGAAGTTCGCAAGTTATAAAATAAAAACTTCAGCTTTAGAGCTAAAGTTCGCCAGTTACAAAACAAAAACTTTAGCTCTAGAGCTGAGGTTTGCCAGTTACAAAAACAAAAACTTCAGCTCTAGCGCTGAAGTTCACCAGTTACAAAATAAAAACTTCAGCCCTAGAGCTGAAGTTCGCCAGTTACAAAAACAAAAAACTTCAGTAATTACAAACAAAAACTTCAGAAAATAGAGAACAAAACTTCAGCTACTATGCTTAAGTTCAGCAATTACAAATAAAAGCTTCAGTACACTTGCTACTTCAGGCCCGTCTACTAGAATGCTGAAGTTTTGCGTGATTGCCTTTGCTACTTCAGCCCCGTATGATGAAGTTATGCGAAAAAGCGGGTATGCTTACAATTTTATTTGCAAAGCGGACACAAGTTAAAACGTGACACAAAAATGGGTATAGATGCAAATCCCCCTCAAGGTGTCTCAAATAACCAAGAGCCTTCATATGGTTTTAGCAAACACCTGGTTGCTTTAAGTTAGAGACATTTTCCCCAGAAAACTAAGTCGTTCGGCACGAGAAATAACGGATTATTAATTTTGAAATCAAATTTGAAATGAGTTTATATTATCATTAATTGGGATAAAATTATGATATAACTAATTCTGGGGTTGTAGTATTTTTTTATCCCATAGAAAAATAAAATAATTAATACCGAGATAATTAATTCCAAAATAATTTGTTTCCCAGTCAAACGACCCCTAAAACCTTTGGTAAAGCTGACCACTCTAATTGTTTTATGGCAACGAAGAGTCATGTTGGTTAATATATCGGTTCATTTTGCTTTAATGTATCTTAAACATTGAAGTAGGTAATTTTTATTTTGGTAAAGGGCAAAATGGTTAGTAATTTTTAGAGGGTATTTTGGTAATTTAAATTTTAGCTTAAGGTCTTCCCACTTTTAATATAGTATATATAGATAGATAGATAGATAGATATAAATTTGCACAAATAGGATATCTTGGGTGCCACTCTTGATTTTTTTAATAATTATATCCATGATCATTGAATTTTTGTGTTTGTTACCCAAAAGTCACTTTTTTTTTGTTACATAAAAATCATTCAACTTTATGTTACATAAAGTCACTTTTCTTTCTTTTGGTACACAAAAATTATTTTACTTTGCTCTAGTTATCACAAAAGTCATATTTTTTACTTGAAAAGTCTATTATACCCTTGATATTATATAAACCTTCATGTTTATATAATACCTTCTATGTTATACTATATAATATATTTTTGCCTACGTATTTTATTTATAAATAAAATAACTTAATATTATTTTTATAATATATTCGTATATTTAATTTTTTGCTAACTTTAATTTTCAAGATATATTAGTAGCGTTATAAAATAACTTTTTTTAGGAATTTTTTTTTTAAATTTAATTGACCGACCAAAGTTGGTCGATAATTTCTGATCAACTTTGATCAGTATGCCCTTCCGACCTTCAAAATACCGACCACACGTTAATGGTCGCATTTGGATGCTATTGGCCATTACCGACCAACTTTGGCCGATTTTTTTGGACGTTTTTTCTCGAATTTCTTGTAGTATAATTTTTCAAAAACCAATTGCCCAGGTAAATCCCCAAAAAAATATCCCCAGCTAAATTTGCATGTAGAGTTACCTAGAAATTTTCCTTCAGATTAACATTTGATTTTTTCCTCATTTTCTTTGTTTGTTTACCTATTAATTTTCTCACGAAAGTGCCGATTTATTTCTCTACTAATATATATTAAAGTTACAAATAAATTTAATAACACTACTAATATATTTTGAAAATTAACATTAAGAAAAAAATTAAATATACAAATATTTTATAAAAAATAATAAATAAAATAATATTATGTTATTTTATTTATAATAAAATAAATAGTTAAAAATATATTATATAGTATATAATATAGAAGGTATTACATAAATATGAAAGTTTATATAATATCAAGGGTATAATAGACTTTTCAAGTAAAAATATGACATTTGTGATAACTAGAGTAAATTAAAATGATATTTGTGTAACAAAAGAAAGAAAAGTGACTTTTGTATAATGAACACAAAGTTGAATGATTTTTATGTAACAAAAAAATAGAGTAACTTTTGGGTAATAATTAAACACAAAAGTTTAATGACCATGGATAAAATCAACTCTGATTTTTTTGACTTCGCTTGCCCCATAGGTGTAATTCAATTTTAACAAATATTGGCCTTCGGTTGCCCTGTAGGTAATACTTGTAACTTTTGACCTTAAAGGTTTACCCTAAAAAAATAAAGATCATCCATTCTTAAGGTAATTGTGTGTAATTTGTTGATCAATTTATTTTTTTGTAACGAAAAATATATGCAGCTGTAACACTCAAAATTCGTAGCCAAGGTTTTAATTCATCTTTGTTACTTGTAATAAGCAGTACATTTTGTCTCTAAAGTATGACAAGTCAAATTCGAAATGAGGAAATTAATAACCACAAGTGTCCTTAGATAAATTTCTAAATGGAAGGCCCTTCTTTTACATAGTTTTAATTTGTCTGAAGGCTGAAATCTAGAGACAAGAACACGAGCAAATTACAAAAGGGGACCCTTTTAACCCAACACAACCATGAGAGAGATTATATTGGACGGTGTTCTCTACTAATGGTCATAAGACAGATTATATAGGACGGTCTTCTCTGTGAATAGTCATTACCCTATGGTATTATTAAACAAACAGTTGGGGCAATTTTAGCAACTTTTTTGTCTAATGTATATATCCAGCTCTAGATAAAGAATCCAATGAAGAAATACTTTAAGATGTTTCCATGCTTTGCCACTATAAGATTTCACGGTTCAATATAAACAGAAGTGTCCAAATTTTACGCAGGACATGATTTTTTTTGGTCCGGAAATATTACTTCTATATTAAAGAATAAGTTACACGTACAGGGGGAAGGCGCTAATTAGAAGCTACTTTCTGGGGCTTCACTGGCCGCTAGATTTGTAGAAAACTAGGTGGGTGAACAAACCCGTGAGTTGCAGTATTCAAACTATTACAAAAAATAGGTTCTTCTGGGGCACGAAAAGGATGGTGTTGTGGCACTCTATCTTGATTGTTACCAAAAAGTGTAGTAGCTCCTTGCACAATAGGTTGGAGATTGATGTAGTGCTGTCGTATTCCGTGTTTGCCCCATTCTATCTTGAGTCCGGAACCTAAATAGGTTCTTTTGGAACTCAAAAAATATTTTTAAGTTTAAAAAAAAAAAAACCATTCTATATACAATGCTAGAAAAACTGGCGTTGTACATTAACGGTAACTGCCACCATTAATATACAACGCCAGTTTTTCTGGCGTTGAATCAGTTGTACAGATTCAACGCCAGAAAAACTGGCGTTGTATA
>MU722090.1:2777-21198 GCA_026770625.1 Nicotiana glauca
TTTGGTTTAGTGAAAAGGTTGGGTCGAGACGGGTAATGGGTCGGGTACAGGAAATGGGTATGGGTTGGATGATCAGTACCGTTGATCGAGCGAAATAGACGGTTCCGATTCAGCACCTTAAAACGACGTCGTTTGGATGCGTCTATGGGGGACCTGGTCTTGGGCTGGGTCACTGATATGTTTGGGCCTGGTTTTTGGTCCGATTTAGCTGGCCCAGCCCGATTTTCTCTTCATTTCTTCATTTTCTTTATCTTTTGAATCAAATTAAAATCACAAGAAGGCCTAATTAATTCCTAATTACATAGTTGAGTCCTATAATGCCATATTTTATATTTTAAATTAATTTAAACAAATAACATGCATACACAAATGCAAACAAAATTCACAAAAATCACACACACAATGCAAAAACTATTTTATTTTGAAATTTTGGGAATAATTCTCATATAAGGCAAAAATCACGTGCTCACACCGTGTACTATTAGTTTGTTGCCTTAAATAGATTCTATGTACTTACCTTTTATTATACTACTGGGAAAATATATTTTAAATCCTTTTCCATAATTGTTTTACCCGTTTGAAATCAGAATCCCATAATTAAAGGGAGACTGATTACAACAATATTTCCTTACCTTTTACTTGCTTATTTGCTACACTATAAAAGGGGCTCGACCTTTTTGCATTAGACAGAAGCATTAAGCTTTGAAAAACTTTACAACTCTAGAACTTTGAACTTCCAATCAAACTACCTTTTCAAACTCTCTACTCTCTGCTGAGACTTTTGTACTGCTTTTCTTTGCAATTTGGCTTTTCAAGACTGTTGTTTTACTTACATGTTTTCCCTGAAACTGGTATGTCTCCATTTTGATTTCAGCTCCTTCACTATGTGTTTACTTTACAGTTATCCCATTCCTTTCTACTTTGTTGTTCATACTCTGTATTAAACATGTTACTTTCTTTTATGTTTATTGTTTGTTATGAACCCCCCATACCCCATTACCTTTTGTGTGTTGAGTTAATTTTCAGGGCCTGGCAGTATCCAAATTACTATCCAGGTCTGAACCTGACCTTCAATAGGTTCTAACTCCCAAATCTAAGCTGACAGGCTGGCCAGGGGTGTGCCAGTATCCTAGTTACGGGGCATAACCTATGACGACCCGGTCGGTCATCTTAAGAATTTATGCCCCGATCCCCTATTAACTGCTTCCCCTGAGTTTATTTATGCTATTTTGATTTGTCGGGACATTTGTGGTTGGATTTTGGAGAGTTTTGGGACACTTGGTCCCTCAATGAGAGCTTAAGTGTTGAAAATGGTTCGTAGTCAGAACAGTGTGAAGACGACCTCGGAATGGAAATTTGATGGTTCTATTAGCTCCATTAGGTGATTTTGGGGTTGGGAGCATGTTTGGAATGTATTTTGGAAGTCTGTAGCTCATTTAGGCTTGAAATGCCAAAGTTTGAATTTTTGAAGTTTCCGGTCCGATAGTGAATTTTTTATCTGAGGTCCGGACTAGAATTTTGAAAGTTGCAGTCGATCCGTCATGTCATTTGGGATGTATGTGAAATGTTTTAGGTCATTCGGACGTGTTTTGGTTAGGTTTTTTATCGAAAGTGTTATTTGATGAAATTTGAAGTTCTTAGGCTCAAATCGTGATTTAATTGACTTTCCAATGTTGTTTTAGGTGTTTTGAAGATTAGTAAAAGTTTGAATGAGGTATAAGGTTTTAGTGGTTCTTTTGATTGAGGTCCCGGGGTCCTCGGGATGATTTCGGGTGGTTAATAGAGAAATTTTGAAGCGTTGCAGCATCTGAAGTATTCCTCTTCTGGTATTTTTGCTTCTGCGGCTTGGAAACCGCAGATGCAGTGTCGCAGATGCAGTGCTGCAGAAGCGGCTAAATGGCCACAGAAGCGGCTTTGCTCCCTTTCCCTCAGAGACCGCAGAAGCGGTGTTATGTCCGCAAAAACGGAGCTGTAGAAGCGGCTTAGGCATCACAAATGCAGCCCCCTGGCCCTTTAATGAAAATCGCTGAAGTGGCTATTGTTCCACAGAAGCGAGACCGCAAAAGCGGTCCCTTGTCAGTAGAAGCGGAAATGCCTGTGCAGATATAGAAATTTTGAGGGTTTGATTTCATAAGTTAGAAAAATCAAATTGAGCTCGGGGAAGGGCGATTTTTAGAGGTTTTTGTAGAGAAGATTAGTGTGCAACATTTCTTTAATCCCTTCTAGTTATATTTCATCATTTTGTAGTTAAATCCATCATTACAATTCGAATTTGGGGTCAAAAATTGGGTGAAACTTCATAGGCTAATTTATTAGGTTTTGAGTGGGTGTTTGACCTCCGATTTGGGAGATTTTTATTTGGTTAGACTCGTGAGAGTACGAGGGTTCTGAAAATATGAAAATTATTTGATTCCGAGATGTTGTCCTGAAGGGCATTTTGGTCATTTTACCTAATTTCACGTCGTAGCTTTGAATTAAATAGAAAAACCAGTTGTTTGCGATGTTAATTGTGATATGTAATTGAATTGAATAGATTTGGGCCATTTGCAGTCGGATACTCGTGGCAAAGGCATGATTTCTAGTTGATTTTGAGCTGGTTCGAGGTAAGTAGCTTGTCTAACCTTGTGTGGGGGACCTTTCCCCTTAGGATTTGTTATTTGGTATTTTAGTGCCTTGTACGCGAGGTGACGAGCGCGTACTTGAGCCGATTGTTGAAAATCCAATTTTTACTTAAGATATTGAGATTTAGTTTCTTTCATATTTGCCTTATTCTACTTGAAATTATAACCTATGCTAGATTAGAAAAGCATGTTTAGTTGATTTTACTTGCCTAATTGCTTAAGTTGTCGTGACTGTACTACGTGAAGCATGCTTGGCTAGTACTATCTGTTGCTTGTCTTTTGTACTTCATTCCTTTGTATCTTTTGGCTGTTATTGCGCATTTATATTGGGACTACATATGTGGGATTCCGGTAGCTCCCCCCTTGTTTGTTTACTTTGGGACTACGGGTTCAATTCCCGGTAGATCCCCCTGCACTTTTACTTTGGGACTGCGGGTTAGATTCCCGATAGATCCTCATACACATTGATAGTTGGACTACGGGATAGAATCCTGGGCGATCCTTTGGATTGGCACATGGGTTGGACCACGGGACGGTATTCCGGGAGATCCATTGGATAGTTGAGAAAAGGGCTACAGGACGGTATCCTGGGAGACCCTCATTATTATCATTGTATTTACTCTATGTTTACTCTATTCTTGTGTAGTTATTATTTCCTTGTTGACCTGTCTTATCTCACTGCTGTATTCGTTATTTCTATCAGATTTTAATACTGTTAATTATTATTATATTTTACCTCAGTAGGGTCCTGACCTTCCTCGTCACTACCCAACCGAGGTTCGACTTGACACTTACTGAGTACCTTTGTAGTGTACTCATGCCCTTCCTGGGCATGTTTTTCATGTGCAGATCCAGGTACCTCTACTTAGGCGCACTATCCTTTAGGTGAGGAGATACACGGAGACTTCGAGGTATATTTGCCACGTCCGTAGACCAGGAGTCTCTATTCTGTTCCAGCTTTAGTATTTATTATATTCCTTTTCTCCCAGTTGTTTAGATATTCTGGAGTTAGAACAACGTTACTATGTTTCTGTTAGGCTCTGGTTCCTGTGAGTTTTCGGGTTTTGAGTAGAGATCTTTACATCCGCACTTATTATGAGTTAAATTGTCCCGCACTGTTAGGCTTACCTAGTTGTAGGAACTAGGTGCCATCATGACATGTTCATGGAGGGTGAACGACGGTCGTGACATAACCACTAGTTTGTTATGGATTTCCCTAATTCCCGTTCTATTGCACCTACATTTATTCTTAGAATCTAAGTTTTGCTCCCCTCGTATGAGCCTTGCCTTGGGGACCTTGCGTTCCCTCTAAACTTGGACATTTGAGGGTTAGTCCTTCCACACTACACCATGATCTGATCCTGCAAATGTAATTTTATGTAAGCACTGCCTCGAGTTCATGAAGCTCCTTGGAACTTCAAAGGATGAGAAAGGTTTTGGAAATTTGATTTTTGGGAGTTGGTTTATTTCATGTTTTAGACTAGGAGTCTGAATTAGGCTCTCCTTGGTTTGAATTTTAATCTCTGATGTAATTTTATTTACTTTTCTGGATCCATTCAAGTTGTAATAACTTTGTAATACTTATGGGGTATATATTAAACAATGAGGAGGATCTCTTATGTTATGCATATGGGGTAGAAATCATGTTTTAGGTCTTTATTTCCGCAACCACAACACTTTCGTTTATGTTTCTGTATATAGAGATCCTGCCTATAGATTTTTCATATAGAGATCTTGCCTGTAGTATACTTCATTACAGCATTAGAAACCATGCCTATAGGTTATGCATTTCATTAGAAACTATGCCTATAAGGTTCTGCATTTCAACATATACAAGCCATGCCTATATGTTTCTGCATTTTTGCACCTGCATATGACACTAGGCAAACAATCCATAGGATAAAGAACAATCAATTGCATCCTAGATACCATGCTCATAGGATCCCTACATTTACACAAACCGTTTAAAATTAGTAACACTTAGAATTCATGCATTTAGGAGCGATCGTTTAAATCTAATTCATCTGTGAGTCTAAAATCAGCAATAATATTATTAACATCTGTAGAATTGGTTCATCTCTCAAATAAGTAATCCTTCCTTGAAATCAGTATGTATCACCTTTTAGACATCATGCCTATAAGCCTCACCTACGCAAACTATTAGGTAATCAATTAATTATACCAGTGTTTAACGATTGCAACCAGCAGGCAGGCCTAATTTGGACTTCTTATGTGAAAATATGTGATAAATCAGCCACCCCCTTTTGTTTAAGTTTAATTAAATACCTAACCAGTACTTGTAAGTCATGCTAAATAATTTCTACTTTGAATGAGGAGGCTTATTTGAGCCTTAACTGCTATGTTTCTTCCCTTTAACTGCTCTTATATTTGTCGCACTATATTTTGACTTTTTAAACTTCAGAAGCCAATATCCCTTCCGTTTAGGAATAGTAGTCCCAACTGCCTCCGAGACTGATAGGATTAGGGCGGGTTGTAGCATGCAGTAAGTAACAAGACTATTCTACGCTTTAGCACCTTAATATGGTGGGAAAGGGTAGACATGGATATGATGAGCACGCGATAACACCACATGTATAATTGGCTACTGGGTGTTGCGTGGGTGATCCATGTTATCTTTAAACCTAGGACCCCCCCTCCCTCTTTATGTACTTACGTTCTTTTTTATTTTCTTTAAACTCCAGTTTCCGGCTCTTTTAAACCCCTTCTTTGCTTTAATCATATAAAATCCCCTTAATTTCCAGTACTGTTTTCCAATCTTTCGTCCCATCTCATCACTTTGTTTGATTACATGTATCAATTACTTGACCCCCATTTTCTGCACTTGTATATTGATCAAATAAATTATGAAACCATATATATATATACACACACTTCCCCTACTTGCAATCGCTATGTGTGGAAATAGTCTTGTATGTTTACTTGCTTTAAAGTTACAATTGTAGCATGGCGGGGAACCACACTAGTGGATCTTGGGGGGTGCCTAAAGCCTTCCCCCTGAGATAATTTTAAGCCGTTACCCATTCTCTAGTTCTTCTTCTCTTTTAATTTCTTAGTGTCCTAATACACTTAATCATTAGGTGGCAACTCTTCTAAATCTCAAACCCAATTCCCAAAAAGGAATAGAGTTGTCCGCCCAAATGTCGTAAACCTGATTTCGCGAGAAAAAGGGGGCATCGTGATGACTCTGCTGCGGATTTTCTTTAGGATTTTCTCATTTCATGTTACTTGTGACTTTATTGCCTTTGCTTAATGTCTTTATATATTTTCTACTACGAAACTAACTTGGCTCATTGTTTCTTTCCTTTAATGCTCTCTTTTACTGCTTTCCTTCAATACTATTGTAATTATGAGCTATTATTGTAATCATTACCTTATGAACATGAAAGTACATGACAATTTGGTAATTTGTATTGCATTTTTCAACATCATATGCCACTAATGCCAAACAAAATACCATAGCAACGCTTATAATGAGTGGTTGCGCCCTTCCAATATTATCACCCCCTAAATTTGGCAAAGGCATATTTGTGGTAAAACTAGTCGATCAGTGGTGCCGTCGATAGTTTCGCGCCTTTTCCTCTTGAGTTGTCCGCTCAAGGGTACCAAGTCTAATACCCCATAGAAACCATTTCTCTTTAAATTATGCATGCATCATGGTCAAACTTAGCCGAGTCAGTTATGTTGTCCGCATAATGACTATTTAGGATAGCCTTGTCCAAAGCCCACTGGGTTTCTTTGAGACCCAAACGGACACTACTACGTTCTGTGCATTTATTTGGAGAACTAAATACTTTGTTATGCCAATTATTGATATTAAAATAGTTGAGGCTGGTGGGGGGAAAAGGTACTAACCTTTTGTTTTGGAAAAAATGAGGCACAAGGTCCCCATATTCGACATGGTCACCAATATCCATCCCGAATTGCTGAATTGGTAGGGAGATCTTCATTCTAGCGATCAAGCTCTTGTCAGAACGTATCTAGGAAACCTACACTCTCTCTTAGACATTCAACCAAACAACAAGATCATACAAGCTGCAACTTCGTTTTAGGACTATGATAGATCGGTGTTTCGCTTCGAAAACATAGAAATGACACCTTAACTTGAGGAAATAGGAGGACTAGCTAGGATACCATGGGAAACTCCAGGTTTGCTAATGCAAGAAAATCGTAAGGGTAGGGGTTTTCTTAAAATGATGGGTTTAAAGAAGAATCCCAACTTGACATGTTTGGAGGAGTCATACATTCCTTTTGACCATTTGTATGAAAGGTACGGTCACAGCAAATCATACCGTACTTATCCGGACGAATTCGCCATCACCTCATTGGGGCACATCCACCGAAGGGTATTTGTTTTTACGTTTTATTTCTTGGGGATGATAGTTTTTCCAATGAAGAAAGGAAGAATCCATACCAGACTAGCCATGGTCACTAAAACCTTAATGGAATGAATTAACGGGCAGTCATTCAGCCTTGTGCCAATGATAGTTGCAAAAATATACCGAGCTCTAGAAAGATGCAAACAAGGGGTCAAACATTTTGAGGGATGTAATTTGCTACTCCAACTATGGCTCATGGAACACCTCCAAAGGGGTGAGTACTGGCAGGAAATCCATCATAGAGACTGGTATGATCATATTGCTTTTTATCACCCAAAGTGGATGAATTATATGCCCAACGTGTTCACCCAACCAGATAATGCTAGAGAATGGGTCGAACTTTTTGACAATCTTACTGAAGACCGAGTACAATGGATGTTTGAGTGGTTCCCTACAGAATAATTCATCATCTGTTCTAGGGATGCACCATTTCTAATACTAATTGGTTTGAGAAGGACATACCCATATGTCCCTATCCGGGTTATGAGACAGGCATGTATGATGCAGGTTATACCAAGGGTCGACAAAATGAGCCATTTTCGAGCCAACTTACAGGATGACGATAGTCCGTACAGGTGCCAAGCTTAGCATATGTGACATTGCAAAATTGTCTTGGGAAGAGACACCATCAAACCAGATCGCTACCATGTTGGTTGTACTCCACACTATCTAGGCTGGCTGGATGATAATCACAATGATTTGGGTCAGCCCGGATTAGTTCGAGGTCACAGGATTATTGATGAAAAGGCTGAAGCACGGGTAAAGTACAACCAACTGCGCAAGAGGATGCGGGAATGTGAAAATGAGCACCGTGAAATACAAGAATCCAATCAAAAGCTAATTAGAGAATGGAAAGATATGGCTGTCAACGCCAACAAACAACTGATCTGTTTGGAGCGGGCCATAGTTGTGAGGACCCGACCTGTTGTCTCATGATTTACTGCTCTGTTTCCCCCATTTTATGCTTCTTCATGTTTCATTATCGCTATTTGGTGTGTTAGAGTATATTTGGATTGGTTTTGGTAGGAAATGAGACACTTAGTCTCTTTAAGGAAAGTTTGGTTGTGAAAAGTCAACCGAAGGTTGACTTATGAGTTATAAGGCTTGGATGCAATTCCGGTGATTCGGTTAATTTCAGAGGTTGGTTTGTGACTTAGCAGTGTGATCGGAATTGATTTTGGAGGTCCGGTGTAGAATTAGGCTTGAATTGGCGAAGTGAGTATTTTGGCGAATTCCTGTAGATAGGTGAAATTTTGATCCGAGGGTCGAAATGGGATTCCAAGAGTTGTTGTAGCTTTGTTAGGCGATTTTTTATATGTATCCAAAATTTCAAGTGATTTAGAGGTAATTTGGTTGGGTTTTTGATCGAATGCGAGTTTTTGAAGAATTTGAAGAACTTAGGCTTGTATTTGATGTAATTTGATAGTTTTAGTGTTAATCATGGTGTTTTGATGATTGGAGCAAGTTTTAATAGGGTATTGGATCATGTTTGTGTCTTTGGTGGAGGTCCCGGGGGCCTCGGGGTGATATCCGATGGTTAAACGGAGAATTTTGGAATTTTTGCTTGTTAAAGGACTGCTGGTATCTTGTATCATCGCACATGTGGTTATGGGACCGCAGGTGCGGTCCCGCATAACTGAAGGGATGATCGAAGAAGCGATATTTGGCCTGGGTGTTGTTTCCGCAGAAGAGGTTGGAGGAGCCGCATCTGTGAAGACGCATATGCGGGAATGAGGTTGCAGAAGCGGGCCTTGGGATTTTAAAAATTCCCATAGAAGCGGAAGTCACAGAAGCGACAATTTTACCGTAGAAGTGAGATGACTGGACAGATTCATTAATTAGTCTTCTTCGCGAATATTTGATAGAGCAACATATTTCACTTCGGACTTGGAGAGTTTTTGGGCGATTTTGAAGGGGGTTTTGAGAGTTTTGATTAGGTATGAATTCTTGGACTTAGAACAAGCTTTTATGGTGTAAATACATGGATTAAAACTCAAAAACTCAAGGAATTAAAGGTCAAAAAAGGTGGTTTAGGGCTTGAACCTAAGAGAGCTTAAATTAGGAATTTGAGGGCTCAAATGGAACCCGATTCTGGTAACTTTTATATGTATAGACTCGTGGAGAGATAAGGAACTCGTTGATGTTATAATTTCTAAGATTTGAGAAGTGGGCCAGGGACTCGGGTTTTGTTAATTTCGAGATTCGTGCTCGTTATTGATGGTTTTTGCTTGGGATTTGTTCCCTTAGCATATTGTGATGTATTCTCTCTGATTTTGGTTAGATTCGACCTGCGTGGAGGCCGATTTGAGGAGCAAAGGCATCACATTCTTGAATTCTTATCATGCGTCCTTGATTCAACTTAAAAAAAACTCTTGAAATTTTTTCCACGTGTTCGTATGCGCGCATGAGCGCTCAGTATTAGATGTGCCCTGATGGCTGGTGTTTCCCCAATCGAGGGGTTAAATGTAATCTCTGTGAGTTTATGTTGGGCTATTCTGGAGGACTTGAGGCCAAATCTTTACCTATGGCTTGAGCACCGAGGTGCTGATTGTGTGAGCAAGTGTTCTGAACATATACGTTTGGTATTTTCCCTATTAGTGGAAGTGACGGCTGAATAGCTACGTGATTAGTATGTTAGTACTACGAGATGTATATATATGACTTGGAAGTGACGATGAAGGTCTTCTAGATGATAGAAACACTATTAAGTGTTTGATTCCTATTATGACTGGATGTGTAGCCCCGGGTTATGGGCGTGTGAAGAATCTTTTCATGTCTCCCAGTTGGGAGTGAAGTAAATTTCATGTTGCAGTATGAGTCCAGACTCAGGCAGGTCAAGTGACTGTGTAATGCTTGTGGCGGTAGAAGGTATACAAGAAAGGTAGTTGGAGGCAAAACAAGTGGGTCATCTCCTGCGGAGTGTTCTAAGGTTGTGTGATCCTTATGTTATCTATTAGAAGGTATCATTTACAAGTGAAGAACATGTGTTGACATCTAAATTGGATCGTTTAGAGAGTGGGATTAACTGTTGTGTGAGTGAATACGAGATTTGTAGAAGAGTTAAAAATTCTAGATAATTTGCGTTTCCACAAGCTTATGAAGGATTGAGTTTAGTCTCACTATGGTATTGAGGCAGTAATGGATTATATGCGCTATGAGTTATTGAGCGTATTGAACTATAGCTTCGATCCAAGTTAGGGAGTTTGCTATTGATTAGCTAATTGTACGGTCATGTGCTATGTTGGTTCCGGGTTGAGGCATGCTGGCGTATCAATTCTGGTTGCGGAAATTGAGCCGAGGATGGCATGAGTGAAGCAAAATTTTGACAAAGGTTATATTATGTTCTAAATGGTATGAGAATCACAAAATGTCTAGAGTTATTATTGGTAAAGAATGCTCGGTGCATAAAGTGAGAAGTTGCTTGGTTGTATTAGGATGAGGATCTCATTTTGCAGTATCGGAGTGCCAATAATGCACAAGTGGTTCTGTTTGTTAGGTCAGGTAATTTGCAGTTTGAATAAGAATGAATGACTTTTGAGAATGGTTCTAATGTGTTCAAGATTATATAGGGAACAATCGGGTATCTTAAGGTTGTGCATGTGGTCAGAGATTGTGTTTTCATTGGAAAAGGTCAAGACTTGTTGTATTTTTATGTTAATTATGGGATTCTATGTATCAGTATCTCTGAAGTAAAGGTAATGAATTTAGATTCGCAAGAAGTTCTTCAAAGTAAAGTATTTTGGAATATGGTGTTTCTGGGAATATTTGAGAGAGTATTCAATGGCTTATGGGTCTTAAACAGTGTGGTCTTGTGCTTGGGTCTCGAGTAGTGAGCCTGGGTTGAGGAATTGTGGTGCTACAACAAGAGGGCATATCAATTTGAAATGAATCAGAAGGAAATATAGATAGATGAAGTAGCTTGATGGTAGAACAAATTGGTATAGAAAGGATAAGATTAATTCTTGTGTGTGTTCGAGTTAATGAGTTCTTACATGTATTTTTTAGCAAAGCTCTTGAGTTCTAACAGCTTGCTTAACTTGGTCTAGTTAGACGGATTGAGTCCTGATAGTTTAGCTTGTGCAAATAGAATTGGGAGAGAGTACTTGTTGTGTTTTATCGTGGTTTGGAAATGTATATTTTCTATGGGCATGTGGTGCATGGGATGTGTAATGATTTTTCTTCTAAGTCGGATTAGTGGAAATTCTTGGTTAGATGGGTTATGGTTCATTTCCGAAAGGGAGTTCATAAAACTCTTAGGCAATAGGTAGCCTAAGATGATTAAGGAAATGGTAATGTTAATTGGGAGAGATTTGACGATAGTGTATGTTCAGGAAAAGGGTAATATGATTAAGTTGATGGCACTTTCTTGTTGGATCGACTGTGATATTTGAGTTTTATTGGTGGCCCAGGGAAATTTTCAAGGTATCTAACATGGAATGATGGGGTATTTAAGGTGTGGTATGTTGTGGGACAGCAAAAGTTGGGATCAGGTATGACGATTCGTGTGCTATATGGAGTTGGAGACTTGGGAGTTCTCATGTACAGGCTATGTTGTGGTTGTGAATCGTACGTATCGGCACCGTTTAGTGGCTATCGTGATTTAGAGGCCCAAGTGGACCTCTATTTGCCGGTATGTTAGATTTTGGAGATGATGTTGGAATTTTGACTGGTTGCCTTAGTGTTGGGTGATTCTGAACTATTATGCTATAGGCTGTGCTGGAAATGCCATGGGTTAAGTGGCGAGGTGCATTGGATTATGTTCCAGTAGAGTGGTTTATATTTCAAAGACCAAGCGGACGGCTGGGAAGGATTGCTTTTCCTAAGTGGGCCTTTGTGATGGATATCAGTGCAAAGGTTTCTACCATTGATTAAGTTTCGGTGTTGAGAGACTTTTTGGATGTGTTTCTTGTGGCCGGGCATGTCGTCGGGTGAGGTTGTGGATTTTGGTATGGATTTGGAGCCGGGCACCGTATCGTACGGCTCCGGCATGAGTTATAGTAGCGGAAGGAGCAACTTCAGGCTTTCATGGTAATGAGTTCGTTGGTAGGCCGATGTGGATACGCGTTTAGCTATGAGTTGTTTTTTGGTGTTGTGAGATGTTATGATTTATTGGTTAGGGGCACATGTGGTGCGGTTCTGTTGGGGATTCATAGTGAAACTCGAGCGGGAAGAGTAATTGGGTGTTGCTCGGTAAATGGAGTATTGGTTATGACCTATCAAGTTGTGTGTCGTATGTTATTTGTTTCACCATGGGTGTAATGAGTTTCTTTGAGTTCCAGACATCAAATTGTGCGTGGCTGTCGATTTTGAGCATAGTGACTTGAGGTATTTCATGTGTAACAGTGTTTGGATAGGATCGCGCATTGTAGCGAGGCCACGTGGAGATATGACCTTTCGGGGTAGATCCAGGTGTTCTATTCTATGATGGGAGACGGGGTCTCAGCCTTGTGTTGTGATGGTACTGATGAGCTTGAGGTACAACTCTTTCGTTTGAGTCACTTTTTCATGATTTGAGTATGTTCAGATCGTTTCTTATTGATGCGCGTATTATGCAAGTTGTGGCTTATGACTGTTTTGAGGTGTCGTATCACCAGAGTGGTGTGTTGGATTCCCGGTGATCGTTGGGGTCATTAATGAATACGAATGGATTTGATTTCAGATTGTTAGAAGGATAAAATCGAGATTCGGCTCGGAATTTGATGTGGTATTAGTCAAAAAGGAAGTGGCTTCGTGAATAGTTGATCTGAGAAATGGTTACGGTTTATTGCGTGTTTCATTTATCATTGGCAGTATATGAAAGTGTTGGAATAAGACCTTAGTTTGTAAGAGGTTTTCTACCGGTTTTCGGGCGTAGTGGGCAACTGCTATGGATAGAAGTTATCGTTTCGAGAATTTGGGTTATGTAGTATATCATATGATTGCACCTGAGGTTGCAGGTATGGATTATTATAGCTGATTCGGGCTTATTCTCAGTATCGATGTGAGGTTCTGATCTTTTGTGTATTTTCGGCAAGTGCAATGTGGTTCTATGGTTTATGGACTAGATGGATTGTGAAATTTCAGCTATGTTGTGTTATTGGACCTATGCGAGATAGGGTGATGTGGGTGTAAGTCCCTATAAAATCTTGTGCCCAAAACCTAGTAGCTCGTAGTGCTAAGGTCCGAATATGTGTTAGGAATGTGTAAAATACTTCGCGACGAGCAAGCTCGCCGCGGTTCAGACCCTTTTTACTGATTTTGCACTTAAAAATCAAAAGAATTGATTTTCCAGAAAATTGTCATTTTGCAGTCCAGAATGCGGTCGCTGATCAGCTATATGGACCGCATTTCTGCCACAAAGCGAAGGAGAAGAATTGTCAAAATTGATGTTGAAAATGCGGTCAATTATGCGATCTCATAATCAATATGCGGACCACATAATCGTCCAATAAATTCCTCAAGGATTTCTGGAGGTCAATTCTGCGGTGCAAAATGCGACCGCATAACAGGAATGCGGACCGCATTCCTGTCGCAGGCCTAGGCAGACCTTTAGAGTTTTAGGGGCATTTATGTGGTCCAATATGCGGACCGCATTTCGATTCTGCGATCGCAGATTTTCTCGGGCTTCTATTTTTCTAAATTTTAAAACCCGACCCCTTTTCAATAAAACACCTCAACCGCCTCATTTTAACAATCTTGCTGAACAAATTATGAGAGAGGAAGAGAGGTTCTTGAGAGAGAAGGTCATCTTCTCCAAAATTTGGTTCTTCAAAACCATCCGGGCCGGGGAATTTCAAGCTTATCTTCATACCCCTTTTCTTACAGGTAAAATCCCTAACTTCTCCTATTGAATTTCTGATTTAAACTAATAGGGGGAGTCTCATGCATTAGTCCTTGAAATAATGGTTAAAATCATTCATGCATGTCTATTAAAAACCTAAAATCTAGTAAGAGGAATTGGGTAGGGGTAAAAGAGTGTTCAAAGAAGGGTTGATAACCTAGATAAGTTTAAGTAGCAATTATGAACTTTAATTCTAATTTATGTGTATTAATTTGTGCACTATATTGACGATGCTAGATTTTTGGTAAATTGGAAGTAGAAATTAAAAAGGGATTCGACTCTAGGTATGTATGGCTAACGTTTAACCTTTGTAAAATCTCCTTGTATGGTGTCCGAATACTTGGTATGTGATATCTTCATGAATTAGTTGTGAAGTTAAACCCTTGTGAGCGTGATGTGTTTACTTGTGTGAACTATTTGTGAATTCATGTAAATATTGTGCCTTATGTGTTGTTGGTTAAGACATCCGATATGATTGCACAAGTAAATGGCAGTAAACTAAGTTGCGATTGCGTTATGTGGCAAGGACCGTGGAATAAATGATAGAGAGGAATCGTTATTGGTTAAATTGAAATAACTGTGATAACATCCCTTGTGGTTAGTCGTGGAAAAATTTTGTTTTGATCTAAATGGTACAACCGGCTGTTGAAAAAGATGGAAATGGTATGGATAGTCACCTAAACCTTTTGTAAGTTTTGTTGCTGTTGTTATTGGGATTTGTGGTTTTTGTTCTTAAAACTTGTTGTGGTTGTCCTTGTAGATTATTATTATTGTGGTATTGTTTGTGAATTGTGATTGCTCGGTAGGATCGGGTCGCGCCCCGCAACACGAAGTAATAAGGTGTGGGTTGTGGTGATAAGGGTGGTCGAGGTAATAAGGGTGGAAAGTGATCGATATCACTATTGAAATGAAATATGAGAATGTTATGAAATTAAAAATGTGGAAATGATGATGGGGAAAGGAGAGTTTGTTAACTTGTTTGCCTTGATTGTTTTCCTTGTGTGTACTCAATTGTTGCTTCATTCTATTATTTATTACTTGTGTATGGCTTGAGGTTACTCAGGGTAAGGTTTGTTATACATACCAGTACAATTCAAGTGTACTGACGTCCCATTTGCCGGGGGCGCTACATTCATGTTATGATTGTAGGTGGATCCGCAGCAGGTACTCCAGCCCACAGATCGTAGCTCCCCCTTCGTCTTCCATCAGCTTTTTGCTGAGCCCCACTCCTCTCGGGGTCCTGTGTGGCTTAGGCCGCTTGTTTCCGGAGTTTATTTTGACGTTTTGTAAGGTATAGCCGGAGACTTGTTACCGACAAATACTGTATTATTCTGTTGTACTTCTAGAAGCTCCGTATACAGTGGATGTGGGTTAGAAGTTTATGTAAATCCATGTTTCCTTTGTTGGGCAACCAATTAGTAATTTCACTAACTAAATTTTGTGTATGTATGCTTTGCGAAAAAGGTGTTCTAAAATTAATTATTTGGCCAGTTCTTGGAATATTGAGTAAGTAAGACATGGGGTAGCACGTGGGGTAGGAGAGGCACCCAAGTCTACTCGGTTGGGTCTACCTGGTCGGGCGCCGGTCATGCCCCTCGAATTTGGGACGTGACAATGAGATCACCCCCGGATATATGCTTAGTAAGGTCATTCAGCTATTGGTTGGCTTCTAGGACAACTCTGGGTACACTCGAGGACGAGCGTTTATTTAAGTTGGGGAGGATGTGACGACCCGACTTTTCATCTTTTGATTTACCGTTCCGTTTCCCTAATTTTATGCTTCTTCATGTTCATTATCGGTATTTTGTGTGTTAGAGTTGATTTGGATTGGTTTTGGTAGAAAATGAGACACTTAGTCTCTTTAAGGAAAGTTTTGTTTGGAAAAGTCAACTGGAGGTTGAGTTATGAGTTATAAGGCTCAAATGTGATTTTTGGTGATTTGGTTAGCTTCAGGGGTTGGTTTGTGACTTAGGAGTGTGATCGGAATTGATTTTGGAGGTACGGTGCATAATTAGGCTTGAATTGGCGAAGTTAGTATTTTGGCAAATTCCGGTTGATAGGTGAGATTTTGATCCGATGGTTGAAATGTGATTCCAAGAGTTTTTATAGCTTCGTTAGGTGATTTTGGATATGTGTGCAAAATTTTAGGAGATTCGGAGATGATTTGGTTGGGTTTTTGATTGAATGCGAGTTTCAGAAGAATTTGAAGGACTTGGGCTTGGATTTGATGTAATTTGATGGTTTTAGTGTTAATCGTAGTGTTTTGATGATTGGAGCAAGTTTGAATAAGGTATTGGATCATGTTTGTGTTTTTGGTTGAGGTCCCGGGGGCCTCGGGGTGAGATCGGATGGTTACAAACCTATCTCGCCAAACCTCCTGCCTCCTTGTTCTATCGACACCCCCAACCCTTGGTTCTCCTCCTACTGTAACTTCCTCATCTTCCTCTACCTCCTCCCTCGCACCTACTACAACCTCTCCAGATAATGAAGCTGTAGGAGAGGTGGAGCATTCCCGACTACCTGCTGCTGAGCCCTAAGACAACTCGGAAATGACATTAGTTGGTGCTTGGGTAATGGGTGATGGTGGAGGGGTGTCTCTTAGCCTAGTTCTCTCTGTCCAGTCTTCCATGTATTCTGGCATAGAGTTTGAAGAAACGTCCCTTGATGGTTGATACTCACTCCCTGAGGAATGGGAGGCAGCACTATCTGCAGCTTTGATTAGTTTTTTTGTCCTTTTTAATGTTTTCCCGAGCTTGGGGACTGAGTTTTATCATCTTCTTCTTCCCTTAACGGAGGATTCTCCTCTGCCCGGTTGTTTACCATGTTGTCTTTCCATTGTCTACAATCACAGTTCAAACAACTTGTTAGTATCAGTGTAATCAATTAAAAATAGTGTTGCAGAAACATGGAAGAAAGGTTGCAGAGGTGCCCAGTGCGGACCACACAAAACCAACTGTGGCCGCACTGATGCCACCACAGACTGCACAAAATGACCGCGGTCCGCACAGGTGTCGGGTTCCAAAAACATGGCCTTTAAATCTCAGCAGTGCAGACCACACAAAAGCAACTACGGCCGCACTGGGCCTAATGCAGACCGCATAGAATGTAACGACCCAGCCAGCCATTTTTGGAATTTACACCCCGATCCCCCATTAACTTGCTTTCTCTAAGTTCAGTTTTGCTATTTTGGTTTGCCGGGACGTTCGGTATTATGATTCAGAGTGTTTTGGGACACTTAGTCCCTAAATGAGAGTTTAAGAGTTAAAAAATGGCCCGTATTCAGAATAGTGTGAAGACGACCTCGGAATGGGAATCCGATGGTTCTGTTAGCTCCATTAGGTGACTTCGGAGCGTGTTTAGAATGTTATTTGGAGGTCCGTAGCTCATTTAGGCTTGAAATGCCGAAGTTTGAATTTTTGGAGTTTTCGGTTCGATAGTGAGTTTTTGATCCGAGGTTCTGATTTGAATTCCGGGAGTTTTTGTAGCCCCGTCATGTCATTTGGGATGTGTGTGCAAAGTGTTAGGTCATTCGGGCGAGGTTTGGTTAGGTTTTTTATCGAAAGTGTGTTTGGTTGAAATTTGAAGTTCTTAGGCTTGAATCCTGGCTTAATTTGTGTTTCCGGTGTTGTTTTGGGTGGTTGAAGGATTGGTACAAGTTTAAATGATGTTATGGGATGTGTCCGTAGGTTTGGTTGAGGTCTCGAGGGCCTCGGGTGTGTTTCGGATGCTCAACAGAGCAATTTGAGGTTGAAGATTTCTCCAGAAAATTGCAGGTCAGATTTCCTTCTACGCGTTCGCGTAGAAGGCATCGCGTTCGCGTAGATTTGGTCTTCCTTCTCATCACGTTCGCATCCTCCTCTATGCGTTCACGTATAGTAATCCTGGAAGATGTCGAATTTCTTCAATGCGTTCGCGATTGGCGACCCGCGATTGCGTAGCTTCACTTGTTTCTTCACCGTGTTCGCGTCATAGCTGTCGCGTTCGCGTAGGTCACTGAACCCAGGCCTTTGCGCTCGCATCTGTCCCTTCGCGATCGCGAAGAGCATTTCTGATCCCTTGAAAATTCCTTCTTCGCGAACGCGTGTAGACTTCCGCGTTCACAATGCTTTAGACCCCTGGGCAGTATTTAATATTTCAAAAATGAGGTTTCGCCATTTTTACCAAAACTCAAGGTTTGGAGCTCGTATTTGGGAGCAATTTCAAGGGTTTTCCAAAGTTAAACACTGGGTAACGATTCTATTCTCTACTATGAATAAAACCCATTAATCTAATTGCAAATTCACCCTTTAAATTCATGTTTTTGAACGGGAAGTGGGTAAACTTCTTAAACTTAATTATTGTGTTTGGAGAGGGCATTTGACCTCCGATTTGGGAGATTTTTATATGGTTAGACTCGTAAGATTACGAGGCTTCTGAAAATATGAAAATTATTCGATTCCGAGACGTGAGCTGGAGGGGAGTTTTGGTCATTTTACCTATTTTCATGCCCTAGCTTTAATGTCAACAGTGGAATCAGTTGTTTGCAATATTATTTACGATTTGTAATTGAATTGAATAGATTTGGGCCATTTGGAGTCGGATAC
>MU722090.1:29858-102993 GCA_026770625.1 Nicotiana glauca
CAAGGGCATCGTTCCCTAGTTGATTTCGCACCGATTCGAGGTAAGTGGCTTGCCTAACCTTGTGTGGGGAACTTCGTCCCTTAGGATGTGATAATTGGTAATTGAATGCCTTGTACGTAAGGTGACGAGCGCGTACTTGAGCAAATTGTTGAAACCCGGATTTTTACTTAATTACTTGATTTGGATTCTCTTTCATATTTGCCTTACTTTACTTGCTTTTTATAGCATGTGCTAGCGTAGAAGAGCATGTTAATTGATCCAAGCTGCCTATTTGTTTAAATTGTCTTAACTGTGATTACGTGGATCATGTTAGGCCAGTATTCCTTGATGCCTTGTATTGTTGTACTTTAATCTCTGAATATTTCTCTGATGTTGGTTCCTCCTTGTTTGTTTATTTTGGGACTACGGGTTTGATTCCCTAGAGATCCCCCCGAACTTTTATGTTGGGACTACGGGTTTCATTCTCGGGAGATCCCCCTGCACTTTTATTTTGGGACTACGGGATGGTATCCCAGGAGATCCCCCTGCACTTTTATTTTGGGACTACGAGACGGTAACTCGGGAGTTCACCTTGTTTGTTTATTTTGGGACCACAGGACGGCATCCCGGGAGATCCCCCTGCACTTTTATTTTTGGACTACGGGACGGTATCCCGGGAGTTCCCCCTTCTTTGTTTATTTTGGGACTACGGGACGGTATCCTGGGAGATCCCCCTGCACACTGATGATTTGATTACGGGACGGTATCCCGGGAGATTCTTTGATATTAATATGAGATTTGGTCTACGGGACGGTATCCCTGGAAGTTCCATTGGACAGTCGAGAAAAGGGCTACAGGACAGTATCCTGGGAGACTCTTGTCGGTATTCTTGTAATTTCGCTGTATTTACTCTTTGTTTCTGTTTTGTCTTGCAGTACTATATTTCATTGGTCTTTCTTATCACATCGCTGTGTTCATTAGTTTTCATCAGACTTCGATACTGTTAATCTTTTGCTATTTTCTTGTTTTTTTTCTGTCTCAGTAGGGCCCTGACCATTCCTCGTCACTACCAATCGAGGTTAGGCTTGGCACTTACTGAGTACCACTGTGGTGTACTCACGCCTCTTCTGCGCATGTTTTTCATGTGCAGATCCAGGTGCTTCTGAGCAGGCGTACCATCCGTAGCTGTCAGGGAGCATATTGGGGACTTGAGGTATATATCTGCTACGTCCGCAGATCTGCAAAGTCTCCTTCTCATTTTACCCATAGTTATTAGATGTTATTTCGATCCTTCTTTGTATTAGACTATTCTGGTGGTTAGAGCAGTGTAAGATTTCTTATAGCCTCTGTTGCCCGTGGGTTTCCGGGTCTTGGAGGTTACTTCAGTATTTGGTATTAAAGTGTATGTGCCAGGCGGCAACTGTATACATTACTCCTGTTATTTAGTTTTGATTATAAATTTTGCAATTATTATTATTTCCGCAATGTGTTAGGCTTACCTGGCCGTGGAGACTAGGTGCCGTCATGACGTCTTCACAATTGGTGAACTAGGGTCGTGACATAGAATCAACCGCGGTTTGTACTGCCCAAAATTAAACTCCTCAGAATTTATCAGTGCGGTCCGCACAAAATGATATTGCGGACCGCAATGGGGCACCACAGACCGCAAAGAATTGACCGTGGTCCGTACAGGGTGCCCAGATTTGGCACTAAACTAGAGTTCAAGGAATTTTCTATTAAGTCCAATTTTTCACCTAATTAGTGTCTCTAAATGGTTACCCATTGATTTTAACTATCTAATCTATGTTAATCTAAAAATTAACAACCCTAATCTACTCTATAAAAGAAAAAATGAGAGGAAAAGAAAAGAAAGCAAGAAAAACAACAATTTAAACAAAATTAACAAAATTAACCAAATTCAATAAGTAGAAAGAAGCGTAATGTTACCTGTTTTGAGATGAAATGAGCTAATTAATTCCAAAAGTTAATTACGAGCAGAAGAAGCTATAAATAGTGCTATTTTCTTAGTGTGAAAGTGAAGGGTTCGAAATGGTGAAAGGAGGACCTAAGAGACTATTTATATAAAAATTGTTGGGTCCATTCTCACCTACCAGTGCGGACCGCAGTCTGCACATGGCTATTTTGTTCAAACTCAACTCAGTAACCCACCACGGTCCGCATAAAATAGACCACGGCCACGGTGATCCACCGCGGACCGCACAAAATCGACTGGGGTCGCGGTGGCAAACTTTAGAGAGTTAACTTTTTCACTCTTTGCAAGTGCAGTCCGCACAAAATGGTAGTGCGACCGCACTACAAACTTCAGAGACCTGTGCATTTTTTCAATTATGTCCTGCACTGCATCAACTCAATCCTATAACATTCTCACAACTACTTAGCCCAAAAATCAATCCTATACTACAAAGAAAATCAAAGAAAACAAAAAGAAAAAACACATGGGTTGCCTCCCAAAAAGCGCCTGATTTAACGTCGCGGCACGACACATGTTACCATCAAATCGTTTGAAATGAAAAACAGCCACCACATGTCTATCATCAAACTTCCCAAGATAATGCTTGACCCAGTGCCCATTCGCCCTGAAAACTTCACTACTTTTGTTCTTCAAATTAAGAGCACCAAACGGGGTCACACACACTACTTCAAATGGTCCACTTCACTTTGACTTTAGCTTTCCCGGGAACAACCTTAGTCGAGAATTGAAAAAGAGCACCAAATCTCCCACCTTGAATTCTTTGCCCCGAGTGTATTTGTCATAAAGATATTTCATTTTATCCTTATACAGAGATGAACTAGAGTAGGCATGGAACCTAAATTCATTAAGCTCATTGAGTTGCTCTACCCAAAGATTAGCATCTATATCCCAATCAAGATTCAACTTCTTCAAGGCCCACATAGCCTTATGCTCCAACTCCACTGGTAAATGACATGCTTTCCCAAAATACCAACCGATACGGTGACATACCAATTGGGGTCTTGTAAGCGGTCCGGTAAGCCCATAGAGCATCATCTAACTTTTTAGACCAATCGGTCCAATTGGCATTGATAGTTTTGGACAAAATTCTCTTGATCTCCATGTTAGATACTTCAACCTGGCCACTTGCTTGAGGATGATAAGGAATAGAGACTTTGTGGTTGACACCATGCTTGGAAAGCAAGGCATCAAAAGCTCTATTACAAAAATACGATCCTCCATCACTAATAAATGCCTGAGGTGTACCAAACCTTGTGAAAATGCTCTTCTATAGAAATGCCGCCACACTCCTAGCTTCATTGTTGGGAAAGGACACGACGTCAACCCATTTTGACACATAATCAACCACTACAAGAATGTAAGTGTTGCCACACAAGCTTACAAACTTAAAGTTCTTCAATTTACTTCAAATGATACGAAACACATTTATACTACTCGGATTCACATCAAATTTTATGTGCTACTCTTAAATGACATTACGGAATTATTCCAGGTCTTGGAATCCCATTTGGACCTCGATACCATCAAAACCCACTCTAAACCAAATTAAAAGAACTTCCAAAAACCTTCAAGAACCAACTTTCACTATTATGCTCCAAAACACTCCTGGGCCATCAAAAACCCAATCTGAACATATCCTAAGTTTGAAATCATCATGCAAACTTATTGGAACCGTCAAATCCGGATTTCGAGGCCATTTACTCAAAATTTTGACCAAAGTCAAACTTGACCTTTCATGCCAACCTTAAGAACAATTTAACCAACACCGCAAGCAACTACCACAATTAAGCAACATTAATATTATAAAAAAGAAAATTAAAATAATTAAAATCAAAAAATCAACTTAAATCAAAGAATTAAAAGAACTACGAGAAAATATTAAAAGATTTGGTATCAATACATAGAAGAACTGAAATATACAAAAACTAAACTCAGAAAGTAGACGGAAAATCAAAGAAGGAAAAAGAAGAAGAGGAAAGAACTCTATTTGGAACAAAAGAGAAGAAAATAATAGCCAACATGGTTTTCAGAGACCTTGGGTTATTTTAAAGGGATCGGTTTATTAGAAGATGGATCGGATATTTTGGATTGAGTTAGAAAATATCTATGTGGACCACTAAATAAATGTCACATGTTCAATTAAAATTCCTATCAATGCCATATAATTTTCTGTTAAGAGAGGGATATTTTTAAGCCTAAAAATAACATTAAGGGAAAATTTGAACCAATAGGTGGAAGGAGGGCAATTGTGAGCCATTTCTAATGCGTTAAGGACATTTCTGGCCCTTTTTCGAAGTAGAAATGATATCAGGTAGTCTTAATATTTAATTTTTTATTTGTTCTAGCAAATTTCAGACTGTTTGCATTGCTTCATCTTCATCTTCTTCTTCTTTTTCAGATGTTTGAGCATGAAGTTGAACTCTATCAAAACCTAAATTTAGACCTCTATTTTGAATTTGAACTTCGTCTGAACTTCAAACCTAAGGTCTAAAGTTAGGCTTTCGCATAGCCCAACTTCATACTCGAAATCGGAAATTTTCGTTGGTTGTCTCTTTTTGTATAAGCTATTTAGTAAATGGCTATCGTTTTATTTCTCCTACAATTGATGAAACTTTTGTGCTCGCAATTTTCAATTTTAAACCAATATGTCTCAGGTTGATTATGAGATGAGTAAACTGTAATGACTCGACTGATTGTTTTGAGCAATTGCATCCGGTTCGGTAGTTTGAGGTCAGGAGCAGCTTCATATTATGTGTATCTTCTTGCGTTTATGGTTGGATTCTGTTTCCGAATGAATCAGAGTCAAATTAGAAGGAGGAATGTAGTTTTGGAAGCTTAAGTGGTGAGAACTCTGGAATGAGTTTTCGATGATGTAAAAAGCTTCGTATGGTGATTTTGGAATTAGGCGTGCGTTCGGATTTGGATTTGGAGTCCCGTAGGGTGATTTGAGGCATTTCGGTGAAAGTTGGAAAAAGTTGAAGTTGGGATAATGGAGAGGTTTGACCCATAGTTGACTTTTGTGTTATCGAGGTCGGAACGCGATTATGAAAGTTGGAACAACTCCGTTATGTCATTTGGGACTTGCCTACAAAATTTGGTGTCGTTTGTAGTTGATGATATGGTTCGGATACATGGTTTCAATTCTAGAAGTTCTTGAAGTTCATAGTGATTTTCATGCATTTTGGCATCTGATTAGTGGTTCTAGAGGTTATTTTGGTGTTCCGTTCGTGCGCGCGAGTTCAAGCTATGTGTTCAGACTGGTGTGGGTATTTGGTTTAGAGCCCTGAGGGCTCTAATGAGTTTTGGAAGCATTTCAGAGTGTTTAGAAGAAATTTCTGATTTTCTGTTGTCTGATCTCGCATTTCCGACCACCGACTTTTGCAGGCATTGAATCTTATTTGCGAACAAAGCTGGGGCTGCGAAGCCAGTCTCACAAATGCGAAAACTATCTGGGCAGGGGAGTTTCGCATTTGCGAAGTTTTGGGCCGCTTTTGCGAAGGTCCTTCACATTTGTAAAGATTTGCATTGCAATTGGGATGTTGTCAGGGTAAATTTAGGCTTCGCATTAGCGAAGATTTCTTCCCTTTTGCGAGTTACCATTTGCGAACCCAGTGTCGCAAATGTGACATCTGCAGCTTGCTAAAAGCTGGGTATTCCGAGTTTTTGCTTCATATTTCATATTTTGAAACCTATAGTCGAGGTGAGGAGATTTCGTGAAGAGATTTTAATATCAAATTATTGGTTAAGTGTCTCTAATCAATTTCCAACTATACTTCATGATTATATCTTAATTTAGCATCAAATTCATGAGAATCAAAAGGAAAATTTTGGAGAAATTGTAAAATCTTTCAAGTACCAAATGGTATAGGAATTTCATAATTTTTGTATGGGTGAAGTCGTATCGAAATGGGTATTCGGTTTTTGTAAATTTTATTGGGTTCTGAGGTGCTGGTCGGGGGAGTTGACATTTGTTGACTTTTTACAAATTGTATAAGAATCATAGTTCTGTTAATTAAAATTATTTTCTCTTGCATTGTTTGATGTATGCAAGTCATTTTTGGCTAGATTGAGCTGAGCGTTGAAGAATTGGAAAAGGAAAAGCTAAATTGAGTATTGAATTGGCCGGATTAAGGTAAGTATCTTGCCTAACCTTGTGTGGGGGACCCCCCTGGATTTGTGTCTTCTATGCTAATTGTGGTCCGTGCACGCAAGTGACGAGTGTGTGCTTGGACATATTTGTGGAAAATTGCCTTTAGGGTTCTTAGATCCTTATGTTTATTAAGTGGAAAGTTTTATGATATGATTGGGTTTCCTAATTGCTTGTTTTACCTCTATATGCTATATACGACGTTGTTAGATTTCCTCTAACTCTTACTTGTACTTGGCCCTTATTTGCCTTAATTGAAGTGATTGTCCTCCTTATTGTTTTGTTATTTCTTAATTGTAAATTCCTCTATGTCCCCGTGTATATATGCTATGTGCCCAATTTGTTATGGTTTCCGGTGTAGTTATCACGTGCCTTATATATCTTGTTATTTTTGGTAAAGGTTGGTGTGCTTCTTGGTTTTTCCGTGATTCTCCTGTTACCGTGTACTCATACTCTTGGTAGTAAAAATCCTTGTGATTGGGTTGTTGAATTGTTGTTGTTGTTGATTTTAAATTATGTATCGTTGTTCATATGTTGAGAAGGAATAAGGGAGAATTGATGTTTTCTGATGGGACCAGATTGCACGTTGCAATAAGGAGTAATAAGGGTGGACAGATAGGATCGGGTTTCACGCTACAACAGGAGGAATAAGGGTGATATATATTGAGGAGTAATAAGGGTGGACTGGTGGGATTGGGTTGCGTGCCACAACAAGGAGCAATAAAGGTGAATGATCATGTTGTTACTGATATGGTGATATATGTACTATTTACTCTTATTGATATTGTTAAGGAGGAATAAGGGAGGATTGGTGGGATTGGATTGTACGATGCAATAAATATATACTATTTACTTTTATTGTAATTGTTACGGGGGGAAAAGGGAGGATTGGTGGGATCGGGATGCGCGCTGCATCAATATATATATATATATATATATATATATATATATATATATATACACATATATATGTGTGCTTATGTGCTTTGACTGTACAAGTTATTCGGGGGTTTTACATTTCATTAAGGATTTGGTTATAGCTAAATACTAGAAGACCCTAGTTCATTTTTTTAAGACTTTGATAATTTGTATTTCGGGTTTCACTGAGTTGAGAGGATCAGGTTATTGGCATTGAGTTGTTGACTTGCCATTGTTCTTTGAATTCTTTCCCCGAAACTATTACTTTGCTGAATTAGCTTTTAAAGTAAATTTACTACTTTGAATCATTTCCTCCTATCTTGTAAAGTTATTAGCAATACCGTGATTTAAAATAAAGAAATTAGTATTACGCTGCTATATATGACTTTTAAATTCGAACTTGCCGTGTATATATACGCCAATCAATAATTTAAATTCCTATAAATGTTATGTTTTACTTCAATTAGTTTCTCAATTAAATTTTCTTAACCCGATGATATTGAATCTTACTTAAAAAGGAATTTCTACTAAGTTTTAATTTATTAAATCATATATTAAAGGTAATAATTCACTCGATGTTGTATTTTATTTGAAAAGGGTATTTTCTTTATTCAAATAATTTCTATAAATAACATCTTTTCTTGCTGATTTTCTAATTGGTTTAGAAGCTGTAATCTACTTTATGTTATATAAATGAGACACCTTGAACATCTTAATTGCATTGGTTATGGACCCTATGTACTGAGTAGCATGAGTATGACATTGTGCAAAGTGAGATAGAAATATGTGGGCACAAGGTGCCATGTGCACTAAAGGTTTGGAAATTGAGGTTATGATATGAGACACCGAGGATTGAGATGGGCGGGATTGTATATTAGAAATAATATGATTGATTGAGTTGACATCGTCTTCTTTGTTTGAACATATTCTTACTTGTCTGTATCCAAGTTATGTTGGTATTAATTTACTTGGTTGTTGTTTGTTACTATTTGTGTTCCGCTTTATTGTCTCTATTGTTCGTAGTTTTATTTTCCCCTACTGTTGATATTACTTTGTTTTATTTACCTTGGTAGTTCATGATCATATCCTTTTCAATTTATTTGACTAGTAGGTGTCTTGACTGTTCCTCGTCACTACCCCACCGAGGTTATCTTGATACTTACTGGGCACCTCTGTGGTGTGCTTATACTATATTTCTATACATTTTTGGCACAAATCAAGGTATTTGATCAGTAGTAGTTGTGCGGATCTTCGCGGTGGGCACTCAAGGTAAACCTGCTGCTGAGTTCGTAGGCCTCCACCTTCATTTGTACTTATTTCCATTTGTTCCTTTTATTCTCGAACAATGACGCATTTATTTTTTATAACTACTCTTAGAAAAGCTTATGACTTGTACTACCGGATTTGGAAATTGTGATTGTTCAATGTTATTTAATTTAAAGTTAGTGAATATCAACGTTATTTCTTTTAATGCTACGCTTACCTAGTTTAGAGACTAGGTGCCATCACGACTCCTTCGGAGGGATTTTGGGATGTGACAAGTTGGTATCAAAGCTCTAGGTTCATAGGTGCTACGAGTCATAAGCAGGTTTAGTAGATTCTTGCGGATCAGTATGGAGACATCTGTACTTATCTTCGATAGGCTACAGAACTATTAGGAAGTTCCACTTCTTTCATTCTTTGTCGTGCAATACTGACTCAACTTGAAGTATATAACTTATGTTCCTTTACATCCTCCCGTGTATGATATTATGCTTTGAGTGTCCGCTATGCACCAATAGTTCGTGATGCTACAGACGAGCTACAAAGGAGTTAGGGATGCTCAGACATTGTCTCAACGTATTGTCCAGACGGAAGATACAGAGGTATTAAGAGACTCTTCAGTTGTTCATATGGAGGCGCAGTGGTTTCCAATATTTGGTTGATGCGTGCAAGCTTGGGAAGGTTTAATTGGTTTACTAGTCGTCGCGACTGTGGCAAGGTCATGAGGTATGCGTTGATTGGGGATAGTTGTTGGTATTGGAGTACCTTGTGATTTGTATTGTACGATCCTTGAAGGTTAGTTTTTTGGATAATCAGATGATGTTTTCTATTGCTTCGCGCCAAGTGTAGGAGTCCACTAGTACACCAATTTTGGCCTGAGGTATGTATATATGTGGTATTGGACGGCTTCCAGAATTCATATATGACTAAGGTCTGAGATCTTGCGTTGGGTGATATTGGGGCTTATGATGTTTCTGCATCATTAATGAGTCTATATTTCAGTATCAATAGGAGTCGGAGAAACAACTTCATATTCATAGAAGGTCTATTTAGTATGGGTATCATGGGTGTGACAGGACAGGGTGCTTCAGAGGAAATGTGGTGGTTTATGAGCTTCTGAGCTACGCGGTTCATGTTAGGATCATTTGTATTTAGGGCTTTGATTGGAGTTATTGCATATCGACTATCCAAAGAACATGGCCATAGTGTTGGGTCAACATGGAAATTGAAATAATTTGTCCTTTTGGATAAGAATTCTCTACTGGAATTTGTGGCAACACTCTGGTATTGGACGATTTGTGTTACTCGGTTGAGTTGGTGAGATGCGATCCTAATGGCTTAGTTGTTTGCGGGCAAATTCCAAAGAGTTCTCAATGGCTTTGGCAGTGGCTTGAGTCGGGTGGCCGCTTTGGGAATGAGGAATATGTTGTGCACTGTGGTTTTCTCCTGAATAGGTATCGAAAATTAATAGGGTGTTGGCATTATTGGCTATTATATGTGAATAGTGTGCATTTTTGATAAGGACCTTAAGTTTTGGTTTGCAGGTGTGTGGCTAGTGGCATGGTGATTACTGGATTTTGCAGCTTTCGAGGTTCATGTTTTGTTGTGCGGCCAAAAACTCTATATGAGTGCTTCAGCGGAATGATGGGGTGTGAGTGATGTATCAGTCATTTGATTTGCGTAGTTGAGTTTGGATAAGGAAATCTTGGTATTCCTGAGGTTTTGGGGCTAGATGCCCTCATATGTGGACTATTTCCTATTAGTGGATTGTGAGGAAATGTTAAGAATAGGATAATTAATAGTATGAATTATTGATATGTTGCTGTGGATTTTTGAAAAAAAATATATATTTACCTACTGAGGAAGGATCAGGATTTGGTTGTTGGCTATTTGGAAGCTTAATGAGAATATGTATTTTGTATCAGGTCAAGTTTGTGTGCTCCTGTAAGATTGTCATTATGGTTATGTTATCAGGCAGAATGGATATTATTTTTTCCCCTATCCTATGTTACGTGCTACTCTCTTATATTGTGATGATCTGTGAGGTTGCATGATTATTCTCCACGCATGTTGTAGTTCCATTTAGGCCTTATGGCGATGCGGTCAAGATAGCCCTCGTGGTGTTGATTTGATCATTGCACCTTAGTTGTGCTTGCTTTCTTCCACGTTTATTTATTTATTTCTATTCATTTTCTCACAGTTATACTTGTGCACCATGATGTGCTCGATATCAGTATTCATATGATCAGTGAACCCAAGCATTTTGGCTTGATGAGTATTTAGGAGTGGGCTGCGCACCGCAATGGATGTTATGTGGGATACCCTTTCCTTGTGTTTATTTGAGGTTATATTTTCCCTCTACGGGACGATTTGATGAAAATTATGCTTTTGTTGTTACACATGTTATACTTGCTAGGTAATTCTTCCACCTTGCTTTCCTTTTATTTGTGTTGCATAATTGAGTTATTGTTGGTTTGGTGTATGAATTGTGTGGTGTGAGAATCCGCGTCGTTCCGTGATGAGTTGTTAGTCGAGCTTCTTGTATTGGCTGAGATGAGGTTCATAGACATGACATTAGTACTATGGTATTAGGGGTGAGGAGTGTTTGGAAGTATGAGGGTGTTTCTGCTAGGATTTGGATAATGGCCTCTAGCGGGCGAAAAAGCTTCTTGACTTGTTGACTTTATAGGAAGCTATGAGTTTTTGCATGTTTCTTTAGCATGGGTAATGTTGTGGAAGTCCGAAACAAGGTTGTATTCATTTTGAAGTGTATTGCCAGCATCAAGGATGTTATTTGAGCGGGTATGGTGGTCAGAGGCTATTGTTTCAGGCATTTGAGCGGTGTGGAATAGCATGTGATTATATTTTGGATTGGAATTTTTGGCTCGATTCAGCTTGTTCAAGTTCATACAGTGTGATGATGCGGGGTTCGGGTCCTATGATGAAATTCAGATGTTGAGATTTAGGTTTTGTCCTAAGGTTATAGACTAAGGATGAGGTGAGACCTTTAGTTAAGTTGCATTGTCAATCCTACCTAGGTTTGGGTTATGGGGAAACACCCCCAATTGTATGTATGACGAGCTCATACAGTGGTTCGATGGCATTGGAACGACTCCGGGCACGTTCGAGGTCGAACGTATATTTAAGTAGAGGAGGATATAACTATCCGACTGGTCATTTTGAGAAATTATGTTCAGTTTGGCAATTTGAGGACACGAGCAACTTTATATTGTGTGTATCAACTTGTGTGCATGGTTGGATTCTTTTTCTAGATGAATCGAAGTAGAATTGGAAGAAGGAATCTAGTTTTGGAAAATTAAGCGGTGAGAATTTGACCAAAATTTGACTTTTGGGTAAACGACTCCGGAATGAGTTTTGGATGATGTTCGAAGCTTCGTATGGTGATTTTGGACTTAGGCGTGCGTTCGGATTTGGATTTGGAGGCCCGTAGGGTGATTTGAGGCATTTCGGCTAAAATTGGAAAAAGTTGAAGTTTGAAAAATGGAGAGGGTTGACCCATAGTTGAATTTTACGTTATCGAGGTCGGAACGCAATTCCGGAAGTTGGAACAGCTCAGTTATGTCCTTTGGGACTTGCCTGCAAAATTTGGTGTCGTTAGGAGTTGATTTGATGTGGTTCGAAAGCTTGGTTTCAATTCTAGAAGTTCATAGTAATTTTCATGCGTTTTGACATCCGATTCGTGGTTCTAGAAGTTATTTTGGTATTCCGATCATGGGGGAGTGTTCGTGTTATGTTTTTAGACTTGTGTGGATGTTTAGTTTGGAGCCCCGAGGGCTCAGATGAGTTTTGAAAGCACCTCATAGTGTTTGGAAGAAATTTGATTTTTTGCTGTTTGATCTCGCATTTGCGAGTAATGGGTCGCATTTGCGACCACCACTTTTACGGGCATTGAATCACATTTGTGAACAAAGCTGGGACTGCGAAGCTAGTCTCGGAAATGCAAAAACTATCTGGGCAGGGGACTTTCGCATTTGCGAAGTTTTGTGCCGCTTTTGCGAAGGCCCTTCGCATTTGCGAAGATTTGCATCGCAATTGCGATATTGTCAGGGTAAATCCAGGCTTCGCATTTGCGATGATTTCTCCACTTTTGCGAGTTCTCATTTGCGAACCCGGTGTTGCAAATGCGACATATGCAGCCTGCTAAAAGCTGGGTATTCCGAGTTTTTACTTTATTTTTCATATTTTGAACTTTAGAGTCGAGGTGAAGCAATTTTTTGAAGAGATTTTCATACCAAATCATTGGGTAAGTGTCTCTAATCAATTTCCAACTATATTTCGTGATTATATCTTAATTTAACATCAAATTCATGAGAATAAAAAGGAAAATTTGGGGGAAATTGTAAAATCTTTCAAAAATGTAAAAAATCGATTTGAAGGACAAAATGGTATCAGAATTTGATAATTTTTGTATGGGTGAACTCGTATCTGAATGAGTATCCGGTTTTTGTAAATTTTGTCGGGTTCCGAGGTGCGGTCCCGAGGAGTTGACTTTTGTTGAATTTTTGCAAATTGAATAAGAATCATAGCTTTGTTAATTGAAATTGTTTTCTCTTGCATTGTTTGATGTATTCAAGTCGTTTTTGGCTAGATAAAGCCGAGCATTGATGATTTGGTAAAGGAAAAGATAAATTTAGTATTGAATTGGCCGGATTGAGGTAATTATCTTGCCTAACCTTGTGTAGGGGACTCCCCCTTAGGATTTGAGTCTTCTATGCTAATTGTAGTCCGTGCACGCAAGTTGACGAGTTTGTGCTTGGACTTATTTGTGGAAAATTGCCTTTAGGGTTCTTAGGTCCTTATGTTCATTAAGTGGGAAGTTTTCCTATATGATTGGGTTTCCTAATTACTTGTTTTACCTCTATATGCTCCATACGACGCTATTAGCTTTCCTCTAACTTTTACTTGTTACTTGGCCCTTATTTTCCTTAATTGAAGTGATTGTCCTCCTTATTGTTTTGTTATTTCTTAATTGTAAATTCCTCTATGACCCTGTGTATATATGCTAGGTGTCCAAGTTTATGTGGTTGCCAGTGTAGTTATCACGTGCCTTATATGTCTTGTTGTTTTTGGTAAAGGTTGTTGTGCTTCTTGGTTTTTTAGAGATTCTCTTGTTGTCGTGTACTCATACTCTTGGTGGTAGAAATCCTTGTGATTGGTCTGTTAAATTCTTGTTGTTGTTGATTTTAAATAATGTCTGGTTGTTGATATGTTGAGAAAGAATAAGGGAGAATTGATGTTGTCTGGTGGGATCGGGTTGCACGCCCGCAACAAGGAGTAATAAGGACGGACAGGCGGGATCGGATTGCACGGCACAACAGGAGAAATAAGGGGGATATTAATTGAGGAGTAATAACGGTGGACAGGTGGGATCGGGTTGCACGCCGCGACAAGGAGTAATAAGGGTGAATGATCGTGTTGTTACTGATAAGTTGATATATATACTATTTAATCTTATTGCAATTTTTAAGGAGGAATAAGGGAGGATTAGTGGGATCGAGTTGCATGCCGCAACAAATATATACTATTTTCTTTTATTTTAATTGTTAAGGAGGAATAAGGTAGGATTGGTGGAATCGGGATTCGCGCCGCATCAATATATATATATGCTTACGTATTCCTCTTTAACTGTACAAGTTATTTGGTTGTTTTACATTTCATTTAGGATTTGGTTAAAGCTGAATACTGAGAAGACCCTAGTTCATTTGTTTAAGACTTTGATAATTTGTATATCGGGTTTCACTGAGTTGAGAGGATCGGGTTATCGACGTTGAGTTGTTGACTTGCCGTTGTTCCTTGAATTCTTTCCCTGAAACTATTACTCTCGTGAATTAACTTTTATGGTAAATTTACTACGTTGAATCATTTCCTCCTGTCCTATAAAGTTATTACCAATATCATGATTTAAAATAAAGAAATTAGTATTACGCTGCTATATATGACTTTTAAATTCGAACTTACCGTGTATATATACACCTGTCAATAATTCAAATTCCTATAAATGTTATGTTTTACTTCAATTAATTTATCAATTAAATTTCCTTAACCCGATGATATTGAATCTTACTTAAAAAGGAATTTCCACTAAGTTTTAATTTATTAAATCCTATATTAAAGGTAATAATTCACTCGATGTTGTATTTTATTTGAAAAGGGTATTTTCTTTATTCAAATGATTTCTGAAAATAACTTCATCTTTTCTTGTTGATTTCCTAATTGGTTTAGAAGCTGTAATATACTTTATGTTATATAAATGAGACTCCTTGAACATCTTAATTGCATTGGTTATAGACCCTATGTACGAGTAACATGAGGATGACGTTGTGAAAAGTAAGATAGAAATATGTGGGCACAAGGTTCCGTGTGTGCTAAAGGTTTGGAAATTGAGGTGATGATATGAGACACCGAGGATTAAGATGGTCGGGATTATATATTAGAAATTATGTGATTGATTGAGTTGACATCGTCTTCTTTATTTGAACATATTCTTACTTGTCTGTGTTCTAGTTATGTTGGTATTAATTTACTTGGTTATCGTCCGTTACTATCTGTGTTTCCCTTTATTGTCTCTACTCTTTGCCGTTTGATTTCCACATGCTATTGATATTACTTTGTTATCTTTACCTTGTTAGTTCATTATTATATCCTGTTCAATTTATTTGACTAGTAGGTATCTTGACTGTTCCTCGTCACTACCCCACTGAGGTTTGTCTTGATACTTACTGGGTACTGCTGTGGTGTGCTCATACTATATTTCTGTACATTTGAATGTATAGATCAAGTTATTTGATCGGTAGTAGCTTTGCGGATCTTCGCGGTGGAGACTCAAGGTGAACCTGCTACTGCTTTCGTAAGCCTCAGAGTCAACTTCATTTGTACTTATTTCTATTTATTCCTTTTGTTCTGGATAAATAACGTATTTATTCTATATAACTACTCTTAGAAAGGGTTATGAATTGTACTAGCAGTTTTTGGAATTATGATTGTGGCGACCCGGCCGGTAGTCTTAAGAATTAATGCCCTGATCCCCTATTAACTGCTTCCCCTAAGTTCATTTCTGATATTTTTGTTTGCCGGGACGTTCGGTGTTAGGTTTCAGAGAGTTTTGGGAAACTTAGTCTCTAAATCAGAGCTTAAGTGTTGAAAAATGGTCCGTAGTCGAAACTGTGTAAAGACAACCTCGGAATGGAAATTCGATGGTTCTGTTAGCTTTGTTAGGCGATTTCGGGTTTGGGAGCGTGTTCAGAATGTATTTAGGGACTCCGTAGCTCATTTAGGCTTGAAATGTCGATGTTTAAATTTTTGAAGTTTCCAGTCCGATAGTGAGTTTTTGACCTAAGGGTCGGAATTGAATTTCGGAAGCTACAGTAGCTCCGTCATGTCTTTTGGGATGTGCGTGCCAAATTTCAGCTCATTCAGACGTGTTTTGGTTAGGTGTTTTGATCGAAAGTGTATTTTGATGAAATTGGAAGTTTTTAGGCTCAAATCCTTGAATTAATCGAGTTTCTGACATTGTTTGAGGTGGTCTAAGGATTGGTACAAGTTTGTATGAGGTATTAGGTGTTGTTGGTGCTTTTGGTTGAGGTTCCAAGGGCCTCAGGATGATTTTGGGTGGTTAACGGGAAAAACATTTGAAGTGTTGCAGTAGTTGATTCTTCTCTTGTATTTTTGCTTCTGCGGCTTAGGAAACGCAGAAGCGTCCATTCTATCGCAGGAGCGGAATTTTGGCTCCCTCACCTTTTCTACAGGTGCGGAAGATTAACCGCAGATGCGGTTATGCACCTGCGAGACTTTTATCACAGATGCGGCCCTGGGTCATTTGAGAGAAACCGCAGAAGCGGGGACCGTAGGTGCGGTAAAAGACTGCAGAAGCGGTACCTGTCCTTTTAGTGAAAGTCGCAGAAATGACTCATTTTTTGCATAAGCGGGACCACGGAGGCGGTTCCTTGTCCGCAGAAGCAGCAACCACTATTCAGATATAGAGATTTCGAGGGTTAGTTTTCAAAAGTTAGAAAAATCAAATTGTGTTCGGGGAAGGGCGATTTTGAGAGGGTTTTGAAGAGGAGATTATTGGGTAACGTTACTTTAATCCCTTTGTCACGCCCCAACATCGGGAAGCGCGACCGACGCTCCATCAAGTGAACCTGACTGAGCAAGCCTAACCAAACATTTTCTGCCCCAACTCAATACGAATACGGAACTCATGACTTTGATTTATTTAGACGATAATACACGGTGTATACCACATTACTGATTCATTTCATATCATAAAAATTTACCGTGCATAAGCTAGCTTCAAGGAATCTATTAGAGTTACATCTTAAGGAGTTCACAAGTTTAGGATCACAACGTATACATATAGTGGACTCCCTAAACCCCCGTACATAACCCACACTAGTGTCTTTGGAGCCTCTAAGGATACAACAGATAAGCATGACTATGCCGGCAATAAGGCTCCGGCTATACCTTGAAAGTGAAAAGCTATAAATGACAAAAGGTGCATCATATAGCCCCATGGAAGAAAAGGGGCTCACCAAGACTTCGTGTAGAAAAATGCTTCGCTACACACGGTTGTCCGCTGTGGAGCCACCTACAGCCATAACACGAATGTAGCGCCCCCAGCAAAAGGGACGTCAGTACATTTGAATTGTACTGGTATGTATAACTAAACACCATTTTACTAGAAAGAACTATTAAATAAATACAAGCAATTAATACGGGCAAATCAAGAAGCAATTCATATAATCTTTCATACAATTTCCACAACATATATTTTGGCATATCTATCACATGTTCACCACTGTCTTCAATACCACCGCTATCTTGAGCGGAGTGCGGTCACGATCGACCGGCTAGGTCACCTCATTGGATGCGTTACTCTCAATCAATAATTCATTTCCCTCATCCGGAATTCAATATCAGCACATTACCACCATGTGTGCGTCATTGTCTCTGATCACGACCCGATCGGCTAGGTTGCCTTACCTAAGCATTACCCCTTTTCTCTCATTAGTCATCATATCCGAATCTTCATTACACATATATCATATCAATTTCCTTGGCACTCAGGGCCACCATTGTCCCATCGTCTTCCATTTTATATATATATTCGCATTTCAAGTTTGTGATCATAGGCATATACTAAGAACAATTCAAGTTGCCATCACAAGAAGGTGAATACATAGCTAGTATGAATAACTCTCCACTACGATATTGACTTATAGCCCAAGCATTTCAACACACAATTATATTTTCTTATCTTTCTCCAATTATCAAGAATGGTATGTTACACACATTGAGGCACATCCGTCATGATTAACACACAACAACAATCAATACATTCACCAATACGACCTTACCACACGTTCCTAAGCACCAACAGAGCTCGATTTCTAATAAAAGGGGGTTTTAGCCATACATACCTCAATAAAGCTTTTCCTTACACTTTTAGAATTTCCGGAACTCTTAGCACTTCGATCTATTGAGTAAGAATTACAAATTAAATCGAGAATTAGAGACGAAACTGAAGTTCTAGCTTGGTTCGAGCATATCATCAAACACTAAAGGTGTGTTGTGATCTTAGCCCCTTTTTGTGAGTAATTTCTATCATTTTATACCCCAACTACCATTTTTTTAGTTTTCTACCTTCCAATATCCTATGGTTTGACATGCATATAGAGAACCTCATTCTTATATTCTTAAATTACTGTTCTACTGCCCCATGTATCTAAGTGTAGAAATAGGAGCTATGGTTATGAATCTTACCTCTTGGGAATGAAAATTTAGGTTTCTTCACTTAATCTTCTTCAATGTTCTAGCAAGGATCAAGGAGAATTTGATGGGTGACACTTTCCCCTTTGAAACCCTTTCTCTCTCTCTCTCTAAAAATCTCAAAAAATATGCTTAAAATGAGCTATAATGTCGATTATGTTGATAGGGAGGTCGGGTTAAAAATTTGAAAATTGGAGCCCCGAGTCAAATATGCGGTCGCATTTGCAATCGCAGAGTAAACATTCGGTCCGTATAAAGGACCGTAAAATGCTCCCCAAAAACTAAACATTCTGACTCAGTCTGCAGTAAGAATGCAGTCCGCATTAATGTTCTGCGGTCGCAAAGTGCACCGCAGAACTGACCCTCGCAAAATTCAAAGGAAAATATGCAATGACTATGCGGTCCGCATTTTGATTATGCGGCCGCATTTCGACCACATAACTGACTTCAATTTTAACCAACATTCTGCCTCACTCTGCGGCAGGTATGCGGCCCGTATTTCGATTATGCGACCGTATTCTGGACCGTATTTCTTGCATTTTTTTGGAAACTTATTTTCGACTTTTTAATGCATTATTCACTCCAAAAAGGTCTGTGCCACGATGAGCTTGCTCGCTGTGAAGTATATTTATGAATTGTTAACACAAGATCCTAACTTGACACCACGGAATTCACGTTTTTGAGTAGGGATTTCACGGGGCCTTTATAACCTCCCCCACTTAAGATCATTCGTCCTCGAATGAGGATCAAGGTTCACTTATTAACAGTCTCAGTGCAATCTTCTTCTCTTTACAACCCGAAACTAGTTGAAAGTCTCCAAATTTAGCTAACTCCCTTGATTTTCGAAAATTTTGCCAGAGTTTCCTTTGTATCTAGGCCTTACCCACCTGTCAGAGAGCCCCAGAAACATACCATAACAGCATAAGCATATTTGTAAGCATAGTATAACTGGCAAAATATCAACCATGGCCATATAGGCAACCATATTACCAAAAGAGGACGGTTTTACATAAATCCAGCAAACAAATACGATTTCGAAGGAGCTGAACGCACAAAAGTTATTACATGATCATTCAAACAAGTGCGGATACTTCTTTTTCATTTCATCCTCGTCTTCCCATGTAGCTTCCTCAACGTGATGGTTCTGCCATAATACTTTTACAGATGTAATTTCCTTATTCCTTAGTTTTCGAACTTGCCTATCAAGAATGGCAACTGGGACCTCTTCGTATGATAGCTCTTCGTTTACTTGAATAGTCTCTACTGCTACAATGGAGGACGGATCCCCTACCACCTTCCATAACATAGACACATGGAAAACCGGGTGTACCAATGACATCTCAGGCAGCAACTCGAGCTTGTATGCCACCTGACCAACTTTCTGAATAATTCTGTACGGCCTGACATACCTTGGGCTAAATTTTCCTTTCTTTCCGAATCGCATGATACCCTTCATAGGGGAAACTTTCAAGAATACCCAATCATCTTCTTTATACTCCAAATATCTGCGACGCACATCCGAGTAGGATTTTTGGCGACTTTGAGCAATTTTTAACCTTTCTTTAATAAGCTTGACTTTCTCCATGGCATGTTGCACGAGGTCCGGCCCTATCAATTCTGCTTCCCCAACCTCGAACCACCTGATGGGAGACCTATATCTCTTACTGTACAATGCTTCGAACGGTGCCATTTGAATACTAGTGTGAAAGCTGTTGTTGTAAGAGAATTCTATCAGTGGAAAATGGTCATCAAAACTCCCCTTGAAGTCAACAGTACAAGCACGCAACATTTCCTCAAGCCTCTGAATAGTCCGTTCTTCTTGCCCACCAGTTTGTGGATGAAAAGATGTGCTAAGGTTCACCTGCGTACCCAGGCCCTGCTGAAATTTCTGCCAAAAGTTAGCTGTGAATTGAGCTCCTCGATCTGAATTGATTGAGACTGGAGTGCCATGCAACCTGACTATTTCTTTGATATATAACCGAGCATATTGTTCTGTTGTGTCGGTAGATTTAACTGGCAAGAAGTGCGCTGATTTCGTGAGTCGATCCACGATCACCAAAATTGAGTCGAACTTGTGCGAAATGCGCGGCACCCCTACCACAAAGTCCATGTTAATCATCTCCCACTTACATATTGGAATGTCTATGCATTGTGTCAACCCACTAGGCCTTTGATGTTCGGCTTTTACCTATTGACAATTCGGACATTTTGCCACAAATTCTGCCACATCCTTCTTCATGTTGTTTCACCAATAAATTTCCTTGAGATCATGATATTTTTTTGTAGAACCTGGGTGCACGGAATACTTGGATGTGTGAGCTTCTACCATGACCCTTTCCCAAAGACTGTCGATATTAGGAACGCACAGGCAGTCTTGGTACTGTAGGGTACCATCATTCAAGCCCAAGGAGAAAGCTGTGGTCTTATGATTGTGAATCCTTTCTTTTTTTTGTGCTAACAATGGATCATTGAATTGTTTTTCTTTCACCTCTACCACAAGCGATGATTCAGCCGTATTCTGTATAATTACCCCTTCTTCATCAGAGTCTGCCAGACGAACTCCCTAATAAGCTATTCGGTGAAATTCCCTAGCTAACAGCCTCTGATAGGCCCCAAATGAGCCAAACTTCCCATAAATTTTCGACTAAGTGCATCTGCCACAATATTTGCCTTTCCCGGGTGGTAAAGAATATCCATATCGTAGTCTTTGAGTAACTCTAACCACCTTCTTTGTCTCAGGTTCAACTCCTTCTGCTTGAAGATGAATTGAAGGCTCTTATGATCGGTAAATATGTCCACATGGACCCTATACAAATAATGCCGCCAAATCTTTACTGCAAACACCACAGCTACTAACTTTATGTCATGGGTTGGATAGTTCTTCTCATGATTCTTGAGTTGCCTAGAGGCGTAGGCTATCACCTTGCCCAGCTGCATCAGCACACACCCCAGCCCTACTATTGAAGCATCGCAATATACCACAAATCCCTCGGTACCCTCTGGTAGGGCTAACACTAGTGCTGTTGTTAACCTTGATTTCAATTCTTGGAAACTCTTTTCACAAGCACCAGACCATTGGAATTTAACTGCTTTCTGCGTCAATTTTGTCAAAGGAGAGGCAAGAGTAGAAAATCCCTCCACAAACCTCCTGTAGTACCCAGCTAACCCCAAGAAACTGCGAATCTCGGTTGGAGTAATAGGTCTAGGCCAATTCTTCACTGCCACAACCTTCCCAAAAACTAAACATTCTGACTCAGTCTACGACAAGAATGCGGTCCACATTAATGTTTTGCGGTCGCAAAGTGCATCGCAGAACTGACCCTCGCAAAATTCAAAGCAAAATATGTGACGACTATGCGGTCCGCATTTTGATTATGCGACCGCATTTCGATCGCATGACTGACTTTAATTTTAACCAACATTCTGCCTCACTCTACAGCAGGTGTGCGGCCCGCATTTAGATTATGCAACTGCGTTCTGGACCGCATTTCTTGTATTCTTCTGGAAACTTATTTTTGACTTTTTAATGTATTATTCACTCCAAAAAGTTCCGTGCCGTGGCGAGAATTTATGAATTGTTTACACAAGCTCCTAACTTGACACCGCAAAATCTGGGTTTTTGAGTAGGGATTTCACGGGGCCTTACACCCTTCTAGTTATATTTCATCATTTTGTAGTTAAATCCTTCACTAAAAATTCGAATTTGAAGAACAAAATTTGGAAAAATTGGGTAAAACTTCATAGGCTAAACTATTGAGTTTTGAGTGGTTGTTTGACCTCCGATTTGGGAGATTTTTAAAAGGTTAGACTCATGAGAGTACGAGGGTTCTGAAAATGTAAAAGTTATTCGATTTCGAGGTGTCGGCCTGAAGGACATTTTGGTTATTTTACCTAATTTCGCGTCTTGTCTTTGAATTTAACAGTAGAATCAATTGCTTGAGATCTTATTTATGATATGTAATTGAATTGAATAGATTTGGGCCATTTGGAGTCGGATACTCGTGGCAAAAGTGTGATTTCGAGTTTTTTCTGGAGCTGATTCGAGGTAAGTGGCTTGTCTAAACTTGTGTGGGGACCTCTTCCCTTAGGATTTGTTATTTGGTATTTTGAGTGCATTGTACGCGAGGTGAAGAGCACGTACTTGAGCCAACTGTTGAAAATTCGATTTTTACTTAAGATATTGAGATTGAGTTTCTTTCATATTTGCTTTATTTTAATTACAATTATAACATGTGCTAGATTAGGAAAGCATGTTTAGTTGATTTAACTTGACTTATTGTTTAAGTTGCCTTGACGATACTACGTAAAGCATGCTAGGCCAGTACTACCTATTGCTTATCTTTTGTACTTCATTTTTGTGTATCTTCTGGTTTTGATTGCGCATTTATATTGGGACTACGGATGTGGCATTTGGGTAGTTCCCCTCTCCTTGTTTATTTACTTTGGGACTACGGGTTCGATTCCCGATAGATCCCCCTGCACTTTTACTTTGGGACTGCAGGTTAGATTCCCGATAGATCCCCCTGCATATTGATGGTTGGACTATGGGACGGTATCCCGGGAGATCCTTCAAATTGACATTTGTGATAGACTATGGGACGGTATCCCGGGAGATCCACTGGACAGTTAAGAAAAAAGGACTATAGGACGGTATCCTGGGAGATCCTCATTGTTATCACTGGTATTGAGCTGTACACATTATGTGTTTACTTTGTTCTTTGTGTTGTTGTTATTGCCTTGTTGACCTGTCTTATCTCACTGTTGTGCTCATTATTACTGCCAGTTTTTCATATTGTTAATTTATTATTATATTTTAGCTCAGTAGGTATTTGACCTAACTCGTCACTACCCAACTGAGGTTAGGCTTTGCTAATACTGAGTATCGTTGTGGTTTACTCATGCCCTTTCTGCGCATGTTTTTCATGTGCAGATCCAGGTTCCTCCACCAAAGCGTACTGTCATTGAGGCGGAGAGATCTAGCGGAGACTTCGAGGTATATCTACTACTTCTATAGACCAGGAGTCTCTACTCTGTTCCAACTTTAGTTGTTATTCTATCCTTTTTTTCTCAGTTGTTTAGTCAATTCTAGAGTTAGAGCAGCATATTACATTTCTATTAGCCTGTGGTTCCCGTGAGTTTTCAGGTTTTGGGATGAGATTGTAGAATTTCGCATTTTATTTTTGAGTTGAATATGCCAAGTGCCACTTATATATACCATTTTCTTCTAGTTTTGCTTAATTTAATTAAATGTTTCCACAAGTTATATTAATTTCTGCATTGTTAGGTTTACCTAGTCGTAGGAACTAGGTGCCATCAGGACATGTTCATGGAGGGTGAACTGGGGTCGTGACAAGTTGGTATCAGAGCTCTAGGTTCATAGAAGTCATGGAACACGGGCTAGTTTATCAGAGTCTCGCTGATCGGTACGGAGACGTCTGTGCTTATCTACGAGAGGCTATGTAACTGTTTAGGAAAAATATTCATTTCATTTGAATTCCTTGTCGTGCGATATTTTTGACATCAATTCTAAACTTCTTTCTTCTATTCTCTCACAGATGGTGAGGACACGTGCCACTCGAGATGATCAGGCACCCGCGCCCCTACTGCAGCCATCAGGGATGAGGTCGGGGTAGAGGTCGAGGACGCGCATGTGGTGCAGCTAGAGCACCTGCGCAAGCTGCCGCCGAGGTACCACCAGCAGATCCAGCCAGAGTCCACGCACCTGGCACACCTACTACTGCCACTACCACTCTAGCTCTCCAGGAGACTTTCGCTTAGTTCATGAGTATGTACACCACCTTGGCTGAGGTAGGGTTGCTTCCCCCTGTTGCAGCCACATCCCATGCCGGGGGAGGAGCACAGACTCCCGCCGTACGCACTCTTAAGCAGCGAGTGCCATTTGAGCAGGCTCCCGATATTATTCTCGCACCGCCTGCAGTGCCAGTTCAGCCCGAGGATGGTCAGCTGCTTCAGAGGACAAGTAGTAGAGACTTGAGAGGTTCAAGAATTATAATCCCCCAGTATTCAGTAGATTAGCATCAGATGATGCCTTGGGATTTCTAGAGGACTGCCACCATATTCTTCACACTATGGGCATAGTGGAGTCCAGCGGGGTTTCTTTCACTACGTTTCAACTTCAGGGAGCCGCCTATGATTGGTGGCGCGCTTATGAGATAGATAGTCCAGTCGAGGTTACTTCACTGACTTGGACCTAGTTCTCGGATATGTTTATGAGAGAGTTCATCCCCCAGAGTCTCAAGGACGCATTGCGCCCAAAGTTTGAGCATTTGCGCCAGGGTGCTACGGCGGTCTCAGAGTATGCCATCCGTTATACCAGATTGTCCAGGCATGCACCAGCCTTGGTTGCTACAGTTCGGGAGAGGTTTCGAAGGTTGATTGAAGGTCTTATCCCACCCATCAAATCTAGCATGGCTCGAGAGTTGGATATGGACATTCCTCATCAGCAGGTAGTGAGCATTTCTTAGAGGATTGAGGGTATGCTCTCCAGCGAGCGAGGGGAGAGGGAGGCCAAGAGGTATCGGGAGTCGGGTCACTACTATGGTGTCTGTACCCCAGCAGTAGGTCATCATGGTAGGGGTAATGTGGGTCGCCCCATCCATTTAGCTCTTCCAGCAGCTAGTAGTGCTCTAACTCCGCTTATTCATCAAGAACCTTACTATGCACCTCCAGTTTCTAGCACGCCTCCTGTGGTGGGTACTTCCAGGGGTCCGTCCAGTAGACTTGGCCCTAGTCAGTCATAGCCATTGCGTCCTCCCAGAGCTTATTTCGAGTGTGGTGATACACGCCACATAGTTAGGGACTGCCCCAAACTTGGTAGTGGTGCATCTTCACAGACTGCTCATCCACAGCGTGCTCCTCAAATTTCTCAGACCATGATCACACCTCCAGCTGCTAACCCACCTGCCCAGCTGGCTAGGGGCGAAGGTCGGGGAGATAGAGGTCGCCCTCAAGAGAGGGGTCGGGCCAGATATTATGCTATTCTTGCTTGTACTGAGGTTGTTGCCTCCGACTCTGTCACTACAGGTATTATACTGGTTTGTTACAGAGAGGCATCGATTCTATTCGATTCGGACTCTACTTATTCTTATGTGTCTTCTTACTTTGCTCCGCATTTGGGTGTGCCTCGGGATTCTTTGAGTGCCCCCGTTTATGTTTCTAATCTTGTGGGGGATTCTCTTGTTGTGGACCGCATTTGTTGATCATGTTTGGTTACTATTCGTGGTTTTGAGACCAGAGCAGATTTATTATCACGCAGTATGGTTGATTTTGACATTATTTTGGGCGTGGACTTGTTGTCGCCCCATTTTGCTATTCTTGATTTTCACGCCAAGACCGTGACGCTGGCTATGCCAGGTATTCCGCGTATTGAGTGGAGTGGTACTTTAGATCACACTTCCAGTAGAGTTATCTTTTTTCTTAAAGCTCAGCACATGGTTGAAAAGGGGTATGCGGCGTATTTAGCTTATGTGAGAGATGTCAACTCCGATACCCTTGTTGATTCGATTCCAGTAGTATGGGATTATCCCGATATATTTCTAGCTAATATTCCGGGCATGTCGCCCGATAGAGATATTGATTTTGGCATTGATTTGTTGCCGGTCACTCAGCCCATTTCCATTCCTCTGTATCGTATGGCTCCTCCTGAGTTGAAGGAGTTGAAGGATCAGTTAGAATTGATTAGTAAGGGTTTTACTCGACCCAGTATTTCACTGTATGCGTATGTGTATTGATTATCGCCAGGAAAACAAGGTTACAGCGAAGAACCGTTATCCTTTGCCTCGTATTGATGATCTGTTTAACCAGCTTCAGGCCACACATGTGTTTTCTAAGATTGACTTGTGCTCAGGTTACCATCAGTTGATGATTCGGGAGCCAGATATCCTGAAGACTGCCTTCAGGACTCGGTATGGTCATTACGCATTCCTTGTTATGTCATTTGGGCTGACCAGTGCCCTAGCAGCTTTTATACATTTGATGCACAGTGTGTTTAGACGATATCGTGACTCATTCATTATTGTTTTTATTGATGATATTCTGGTGTATTCCCGGAGTCGGGAAGATCATAAGTAGCACCTGAGGACCGTACTTCGGACCTTGAGAGAGAAGAAGTTATCTACAAAGTTCTCAAAATGTGAGTTTTGGCCGAGTTTTGTGGCATTCTTAGGCCACGTGATTTCAATTGAGGGTATTCGGGTGGATCTGGGGAAGATAGAGGTCGTATAGAGTTGGCCTAGGTCATTCTCAGCTACATAGATTCGCAATTTCCTTGGTTTGGTAGGCTACTACCGTCATTTAGTGAATGGATATTCATTGATTGTGGCCCCTATGACTAGATTGACCCAGAAGGGTGCCCCATTTTAGTGGACAGAGGAGTGTGAGGAGAGCTTTTAGAAGCTTAAGACAGCATTGACTATAGCTTCAATTTTGATGTTGCCTACCGATTTCGGGTCTTATACTATTTATTGTGATGCCTCGAGAGTTGTCCTTGGAGCGGTGGTGATGCAGGACGGTAGGGTGATTGCCTACGCATTTAGACATTTGAAGATACATGAAAAGAATTACCCTGTCCACGACCTTGAGCTAGTTGCTATTGTTCATGCCTTGAAGATCTGGCGTCATTATTTGTATGGTGTGCCTTGTGAGATCTATACTGACCATCGATGCTTGCAGCACTTGCTCAAGACAAATGATCTAAATATGCATCAGAGGAGGTGGTTAGAGTTGCTGAAGGATTATGATATCACTATCCTGTATCACCCCAGCCAGGCCAATATGGTGGCGGATGCCTTGAGTCGACGAGCGGAGAGTTTGGGGAGTTTGACATACTTACTAGCTTCAGAGAGGCCTATGGCAATGGATGTTCAGGCCTTAGCCAGCCAGTTTGTGAGATTGGATCTTTCGGAGCCTAGTCGGGTTCTAGCTTGTGTAGTTTCCCGGTATTCCTTATTTGATCGTATCATAAAGACCCTCATTTGCTTGTCCTTAGACAAGGTTCAGCATGGAGATGCTAGAGATGTTACCATTGGAGATGATGTGGTATTGATAATGTACGGTCGGATTTGTCTGCCCAATGTTGATGGTCTTCGAGAGTTGGTTCTAGCGGAGGCCCATAGCTCACGGTATTCCATCCATCAGGGTGCCGCGAAGATGTATTAGGACTTGAGGTAGTGCTGTTGGTGGAGGCAAATAAAGGAAGATATAGTTGGTTATGTGTCTAGATGCCTCAACTGCCAGCATGTGAAGTATGAGCACCAGCACCTGGGTGGGTTGCTTCAGCAAATAGAGATTCCGGAGTGGAAATGGGAGCCCATCACCATGGACTTTGTATCTGGACTCCCATGGGCCTTGAAGAAGTTTGATGCCATTTGGGTCATTGTGGATCGGCTGACCAAGTCCGCGTATTTCATTCATGTGTGTACCACTTATTCATCAGACTAGTTGGCAGAGGTTTATATCCAGGAGATCATCCGTTTGGATGGTATTCCAATTTCTATTATTTCGGACAGAGTTACCCAGTTTACATCGCAGTTCTGGAGAGCCGTGCAAGATGAGTTAGGCACTTGGGTGGAGTTGAGCACAATATTTCACCCCCTGACAGACGGACAATCCGAGCGTACTATAAAGATTCTTGAGGATATGCTCTGTGCGTGTGTGATTGAGTTTGGAGGGTCTTCGGATCATTTCTTTCCATTGGTGGAGTTTTGTTACAACAATAGTTATCAGTCCAGCATTCAAATGGTGCCGTATGAGGCTTTATATGGTATGAGGTATAGATCTCTAGAGGGTTGGTTTGAGCTGGATGAGGCCAGGCTATTGGGCATAGAGTTGGTTCAGGACGCATGTGAGAAGGTTAAGATGATTCAGGATAGTCTCCGTACAGCCCAGTCCAGACAGAAGAGCTATGCGGACAAGAAGGTCCATGATGTTTCATATATGGTTGGTGAGTGGGTTCTGCTTCGAGTTTCGCCTATGAAAGGCATCATAAGGTTTGGAAAGAAAGGAAAGTTGAATCTGAGGTTTATTGACCCTTTTAGATCTTCAGGCGTGTTGGGGAGGTTGCCTATGAGCTTGCCTTACCTCCTAGTTTGGTTAGAGTTCATTCGATATTTCATGTTTCGATGCTCCGACGGTATCACGGTGACCCGTTGCACGTGTTGGATTTCAGTTCAGTCCAGTTGGACAAGGATCTATCATATGTTGAGGAGCCAGTGGCTATATTGGATAGGCAGATAAGAAAGTTGAGGTCAAAGAACATAGCTTCAATGAAGGTTTAGTGGCGGGGTCAGCTCGCCGAGGAGGCGACTTGGGAGATCGAGCAGGATATGCGCAGCAGTTACCCTCATTATTTCACTACTTCAGGTATGTTCTCTATGCTCGTTCGAGGATGAACAAATGTTTAAGTGTAGGAGGATGTGACGACACGGCCGATCATCTTATGAATTAATGCCCGGATCCCCTATTAACTGCTTCCCCTAAGTTCATTTCTGCTATTTTGGTTTGCCAGGACATTCGGTGTTGGGTTTCGGAGAGTTTTGAGACACATAGTCCCTAAATGAGAGCTTGAGTGTTAAAAAATGGTCCGTAGATGAAACAGTGTAAAGATTACCGCAGAATGGAAATCTGATGGTTCTGTTAGCTTCGTTAGGTGATTTCAGGGTTGGGAGCATGTTTGGAATGTATTTTAGAGTCCGTAGCTCATTTAGGCTTGAAATGCCGAAGTTTGAATTTTTGAAGTTTTCGGTCCGATAGTGAGTTTCTTATCTGAGGGCCGGAATGGAATTTTGGAAGTTGCAGTAGCTCCGTCATGTCATTTGGGATGTGTGTGCAAAATTTCAGGTCATACAGACGTGTTTTGGTTGGTTTTTTTGATCGAAAGTGTATTTTGATGAAATTGGAAGTTCTTAGGCTCAAATCCTTGAATTAATCGAGTTTCTGACGTTGTTTTAGGTGGTCTAAGGATTGGTACAAGTTTGAATGAGGTATTAGGTGTTATTGGTGCTTTTGGTTGAGGTCCCGGGGGCCTCGGGATGATTTCGGGTGGTTACCGGGAAAAGTTTTTCAAGTGTTGCAGCAGCTGATTCTTCTCTTCTAGTATTTTCGCTTCTGTGACTTGGGAACCGCAGAAGTAGCCATTTTATCGTAGGAGCGGAATTTGGGCTCCCTCAGCTTTTCCGCTGGTTCAGAAGATTAACTGAAAATACGGTTATGCACCTATGAGACTTTTATCGCAGATGCGGCCCGTGGTCATTTGACAGAAACCGCAGAAGTGGTAAGTACTCGCAGAAGCAGGAATCGCAAGTGCGGTAAAAGATCGCAGAATCGGTACTTGGCATTTTAGTGAAAGTTATAAAAGCAATTCACTTTCTGCATAAGCGGGACAGCTGAAGCGGTTCCTTGTCCGCAGAAGCGAAAACCACTGTTCAGATATAGAGATTTTCAGGGTTAGTTTTCAAAAGTTAGAAAAATCAAATTGAGCTTGGGGAAGGGCGATTTTGAGAGGGTTTTGAAGACGATATTATTAGCTAACATTTATTTAATCCCTTCTAGTTATATTTGATCATCTTGTAGTTAAATCCTTCACTAAAAATTCGAATTTCAGGATCAAAATTTTGAAAAATTGGGTAAAACTTCATAGGCTAAACTATTGAGTTTTGAGTAGATGTTTGACCTCCGATCTGGGAGATTTTTATACGGTTTGACTCGTGAGAGTACGAGTGTTTTGAAAATGTAAAAGTTATTCGATTTTGAGATGTTGGCCTGAAGGGCATTTTGGTTATTTTACCTAATTTTGCGTCTTGTCTTTGAATTTAATAGTAGAATCAGTTGCTTGAGAAGTTATTTACGATATGTAATTGAATTGAATAGATTTGGGCCAGTTGGAGTCGGATACTCATGGTAAAAGTGTGATTTCGAGTTTATTTTAGAGCTGGTTCGAGGTAAGTGGCTTGTCTAACCTTGTGTGGGGGACCTCTCCCCTTAGGATTTGTTATTTGGTATTTTGAGTGCCTTGTATGAGAGGTGACGAGCGCGTACTTGAGCCAATTTTTGAAAATCCAATTTTTACTTAAGATATTGAGATTAACTTTCTTTCATATTTGCTTTATTCTACTTGCAATTATAACCTGTGCTAGATTAAGAAAGCATGTTTAGTTGATTTAACTTGCCTAATTTCTTAAGTTGCCTTGATGGTACTACGTGGAGCATGCTAGGCCAGTACTACCTGTTGCTTGTCTTTTGTACTTCATTTCTGTGTATCTTCTGGTTGTGATTGCGCATTTATATTGGGACTAAGGATGTGGGATTCCGGTAGTTCCCCCCCCCCCCTTGTTTGTTTACTTTGGGACTACGAGTTCGATTCCCGGTAGATCCCCCTGCACTTTTACTTTGGGACTGCGGATTGGATTCCCGATATATCCCCCTGCATATTGATGGTTGGACTATAGGACGGTATCCCGGGAGATCCTTCGGATTTACATTTACGATGGACTACGGGACGGTATCCCGGGAGATCTACTGGACAGTTGAGAAAAAAGGACTACAGGATGGTATCCTGGGATATCCTCATTGTTATCACTGAAAAAAGGATACATTCCGATTTTACTTTGTTCTTTGTGTAGTTGTTATTGACTTGTTGACCTGTCTTATCTCACTATTGTGCTCATTATTACTGCCAGTTTTTCTTACTGTTAATTTATTATTATATTTTACCTCACTAGGGCCTTGACCTTCCTCGTCACTACCCAATCGAGGTTAGGCTTGGCACTTACTGAGTACTGCTGTGGTGTACTCATGCCCCTTCTGTGCATGTTTTTCATGTGCAGATCCAGGTTCCTCCACCCAGGCGTACTATCATCGAGGCGGAGAGATCTAGCATAGACTTCGAGGTCTATCTGTTGTGTCCGCAGACCTAGAGTCTCTATTGTGTTCCAGCTTTAGTAGTTATTCTATCCTTTTTTCCAGTTGTTTAGTCAATTCTAGAGTTAGAGCAGCATATTACATTTCCATTAGCCTGTGATTCCCGTGATTTTTGGGGTTTTGGGATAAGATTGTACTTCCGCATTTTATTTTTGAGTTATATATGCCAAGTGGCACTTATATATAACGTTTTCTTCTAATTTTTCTTAATTTAATTAAATCTTTCTGCAAGTTATATTAATTTCCGCATTGTTAGGCTTACCTAGTCGTAGGAACTAGGTGCCATCACGACATTTTTATGGAGGGTGAACTGAGGTCGTGACAATGATTGTTCAGAGTTATTTCATTTAAAGATAGTGAATATCAATGTTGTTTCTGTTAATGCTAGGTTTACCTAGTTTAGAGACTAGGTGCCATCACGACTCCTTCGGAGGACTTTTGGGTCGTGACATAAACTTTAAAAAATTTGTAAGTTTTAAATATTCTTTAAATAGAGTTCCTAAAAATGATTCTTTGTGCACTTCGCCCTCAATATATATGGCAGAAAACTTTGGTGTAGTCCTAAGGTCCAGTAATTCCAACTTGAATCAGGCAAATGCTGTATAGGCTTTGAGCCTTTGAATTCTTCTGAATTTTGAGAGCAGGACCAATATATTAACTGCAGATCCAAGGAAGCATATTATTGTAAAATCCAATGATTTAGAGGAATTTTCATAAATCACAATAGTTTGGAGCCTAATAATTACAATTTGCCTAATCACTAATTGTAACTACTGTACAATTGTTAATATCACTTGTATTCAAACGCATAACGAAAACAGCATGTGTCAACTGTATTTGTTCGCGCAACGAATACAATATGTATCAATTGTCCACTAGTGCAACGAATACAATATGTATCTTTAGGCATATAAATTTTATTAAAATTATATCAATAAAATAATTTGGGTTATTATTTAAATTCAAGATATATTGGTCCAAATAAATAATATGGGCTAATATAATTGAATTAGTTATATATAATTCCAAATGATATAGATTAAATAAATAAGTCTTAATCCATTGATCTGGCCCATTTAATTGGTCTAAAATGATGAGCCCACTTCATTAAGCCCAATTTGGTAACCACATGCCAAATGACGTGGCACGTGAAGTCAAGCGGAAAAGCCAATTGGATCGTGGCACGTGTCAAAATGACAAAGCATGCCAAGTCACATTAAAAGGCCACTGAAATCGCGTCATGTGTGCAAGTGACATGTTCTGACCAATCAAATGCGGCTTTGTCACACTTTAATTTGATTGGTTGGAAAGAGTTTGTTCTTATCATAACTCTTCCCTCCCATAACTATAAATAAAGGTCTTCATAACTTAGAAAACATACAAGAAGTTATAACAAGAAGCAAGAAAGAGCTCTTGGATCAAACACTGCAAATTCCTCCACAAGTTTCAAGCTTCTAGCAATAAGTTCAAGCTCAAGAATGAAGAATAAATCAAGTTCAAGCGCAAGAAGGAAGAATAAATCAAGGTTCAAGAAATACGAGTTCAAATCAAAGTTTGTGCTTGTTGAATTTAAGATTATCATTCGTGGAAACAACTACATATTCAAGATCAAGTTTAAATGCCCTTGAATTTATTTACAATTAGAAAGAAGAATCAGAGGATTCATAGAGATTGTACACTCGTAGTACTTGAAATAAAATACTACGATTGTTGCAATATCTTTCGGTCTTGATTTTATTTTCTCGACGCAAAGTTATTGTCTACAAATTCTGGCACGCCCAGTGGGGCGATCTCTACCTCTCATCTCAACTTTTCTATCACCAAAGTTCAAGAACATTGAAATGGATTCAAAGAAAATCAACTCCAGTTCAACTTCTACCAAGGTTGCTAATTCCAAGTTCTATGTTGATGTGGAAAGTATCCTCGATATTACTTTTGGAAGCTTTGGACCAATTATAAGGAGCAAAGCAAGCTCGTTAGGACAACAAGCACCCCAAGTGTCATCCGCATCAACCCCTATATTTTGGATCTTTATCCTCAAAAGGAGCAAGATCTTCCACAAATGCACTCGAAGGCGGAAGCGATGTTGCTGAAAAGATCAAGAAAACTCTTGCTCTGGTTGACTTCTTCAGATCCATATACTCTTCTATGAATGAAGATAATGATAATTTAAGTGATATATCCTCACCACTTACACTACATAGCGTGAGCCAATCGAGGATCAATCTGTGTGACACTCCATGCTTCATCTTCCATAACAATCTTATAAGTCATGGTGACAAATACTTCATATATGGAGGAGCAGTTGGCAAACTTGACGGATGAAATCTCTAGCTTGACCAAGTGCATGTAAAATCAAGATGATAGAATTGAAAAGCTAATAGATAAGGTAGGAATCTTGATGGAAGAAGAATTCACCCATGCACCTGGAAAGCTCCCAAAAGTTCCAAAGAGTGATTCTACCCCAAGACAAGTAGCATTCGCTAAGGCTATCCATGTCTCATCAGAAGGGATGATTCCAATCGATCAACTAAAGGAGTTCATTGAAGGAACCATTAAGAACAAGTATAAAGTTTATACCAAGTCCTCCCTTACATATGCAAAGTCATACACTGCAAGGGTCGATATGTTGAAGATGCTATAGAACCCCGTTTTCTCGCAAAAGCGGGTCTCAATACGTGATAACTCTTTTAAATGGGTATTAAATGAGAAGAGTATCCACCTAAAGATTTTAAGGTATGTTAAGGCACCTATTTTCAAATAACTCTCCTTGACTAGTCAACTCCACCAAATATTTGGGTGAGAGCTCAAATTACCTCAAAGAGAAATTGTTAGGTACTCTCCAAGGTCCACAACTGTGGTTCTCAGCGGAATTTTACACTATGTGGGTTAGATAATTAAGCTAGATGAGCATATAAGAAAGAAAGATATGAAAGTTGAAAGTCCTATTATAACATAAATCAATGTAAGGAAAAATGACATAAGAATAAAACAACAACAACAACAACCCAGTATAATCCCACTTAGAGGGGTTTGGGGAGGGTAGTGTGTATGCAGACCTTACCCCTACCCAGGGGTAGGGAGGCTGTTTCCAAATAGACCCTCGGCATCCTTCCCTCTAAGAACTTCCCACCTTGCTCTTGGTGAGACTCGAACTCACAACCTCTCTGTTAGAACTGGAGGTTGCTTTCCATCAGAGGTAATAATTGGTACAAGTTTTAAAGATCAGAAGGAGTACAACTGCGTCGGTTCCTTTTAGCAAGCACATAAAAGGAAAGGATTGTCCTATGTTTTTTAGCCTGAAGGATCACCCCGTACAACATAAATAATACTTCGTAACTCCCTTTAGGTAGGGGTTGCTCAAATTATTCAGCAGGCACAAACTATCATGTCCTGCTACCCGATTACTATATTGAAGTTGTTTGCTTAAAAGCATTCTAATTCAATTCTAAGTCATACACTATGGGTGCGCTACCCATCCCATGCTTAGGTGTAAGGCCTCATGAAATCCCTACTCAAAAACCCAGATTCCGTGATGCCAAGTTAGGAGCATGTGTTAACAATTCATAAATATACTTTGCGGCGAGCTTGCTCGCCGTGGCGCGAACCTTTTTGGATTGAATAATGCATTAAAAAGTCAAGAATAAGTTTCCAGAAAAATGCAAGAAATGCGGTCCAGAATGCGGTCGCATAATCGAAATACGGACTGCATATCTGCCTCAGAGTGAGGCAGAATGTTGGTTAAAATTGAAGTCAGTTATGCGGTCGCATAATCGAAATGCGGACCGCATAGTCGTCGCATATTTTCCTTCGAATTTTGCGAGGGTCAGTTCTGCAGTGCACTTTACGATCGCAGAACATGAATGCAGACCACATTATTACCACAGACTGAGTCAGAATGTTTAGTTTTTGGGGGACATTTTGTGGTCCATTATGTGGACCGTATGTTTACTCTGCGATTGCATATTTGACTCGGGGCTCCAATTTTCTAATTTTTAGCCTGACCTCCCTGTCGATATATTCGATATTATAGCTCATTTTGAGCAATTCTTCTGAGACTTTTAGAGAGAGAGAGAGGGTATTAGAGGTTAAAAGTGTCTCCCATCAAATTCCCCTTGAGCCTTGCTAAAACATTGAAGAAAATCAAGTGAAGACACCTAAATTTTCATTTCCAAGAGGTAAGATTCATAATCTCAGCTCTTATTTCTACACTTAGGTACATGGGGCCAATAGAGAAGTAATTTAAGAGTATAAGAATGATGTTCTCTACATGCATGTCAAACCATAGGATATTGGAAGGTAAAAAACTATAAAGAAGGCAATTGGGGGTATAAAATGATAGAAATTCCTCACAAAAAGGGGCTAAGATCACAATGCACCTTTAGTGTTTGATGATATGCTCAAACCAAGTTAGAACTTCAGTTTCGTCTCTAATTCTCGATTTAATTTGTAATTCTTACTCAATAGATCGAAGTGCTAAGAGTTCCGAAAATTGTAAAAGAGTAAGGAAAAGATTTATTAAGGTATGTATGGCTAAAACCCCTTTTTATTAGAAATTGAGCTCCATTGTCACTACGAAAGTATGGTAAGAGTTGAATTGGCTAGTGTGTTGATTGTCATTCCGCATTAATTGATTTGCATATATCTATACATATTTGTGAAGGGTGTGCCTCAATATGAATAATGTGCCAATCTTGACAATTAGATAATGATGAAAAGTACTGTTATGTGTTGAAATACTGGGGCTATAAGCCAACATTGAAACAAAGAATTATTCATGCTAGCTATGTGCTCACTTACCTATGATTGCAACTTGAATTATCCTTGATATATGTGTTTATGATCACAACTTATAAGATGAATATTGAAAAGGGGAAACAATGTGGTGATGGTGGCCATGAGTGCCCCAAGAATTGTTATGATATGTGTGGGATAAATATTTGAAGTGTTGACTAATGAGAATTAAGTAATGCCTCCAATTAGGTGACCTAGCAGATCGGGTCGTGATCGGACACCATGACGTACACATGGTGGTAATGTGCTGATATTGAATTCCAGATAAGGGAAATGAATTATTGGTTGAGAGTAATGCCTCCAATGAGGTGACCTAGCCGGTCGGGTCATGGCCGGACTCCGCTCGAGATGGCGGTGGTAATGATAATAGTGGTGAACATGTGATAGATATGCCCAAATCTATGTTGTTGAAATTGTATGAAAGATTATACGAATTGTTTCTTGATTTGCACGTATTAATTGCTTGTATCTATTTGATAGTTCTTTCTAGTAAAATGGTGTTTAGTCATACATGCCAGTACAATTCAAATGTACTGACGTCCCTTTTGCCGGGGGCAGTACATTCGTGTTACAATTGTAGGTGGCTCCATAGCGAATATTGCCGATCGTGTGTAGCGGAGCGTTTCTCTACTTTAAGTCTCGGTGAGCCCCTTTTCTTACATGGGGCTATATGGTGTATCTTTTGTTATTACAACTTTCCACTTTTGAGGTATAGCCAGGGCCTTGTTGCCGGCATAGTTATGTTTATCTGTTGTGTCTTTAGAGGATCCAAAGACACTAGTGTGGGTTATGTACGGGTGTTCGGGAATTCCACTATATATGTTGTAATCCTAAACTTGTGATATCTATAAACTGTAACTCTTATAGAATCCTGGAAACTAACTTATATACGGTAAATCTTTGTGATATGAAATGAACCAATGATGTAGTATGCACCATGTATTCTCGTCTAAATTAATGAAAGGCATGGGTTCCATATTCATATTGATTTGGGGTAGAAAGTGTTCGGTAAGGCTTGCTCAGTCGGGTTCACTTGATTGAACGCCGGTCGCGCCTCCGAGGTTGGAACGTGACATTAGGATCCAGGAGGCTTTGGACCTACTATTTGGTAGTTCTAGACTCAACTCAGTTGCTCAAAATGATAAAAGTAGGCAACAATCAAAAGCAGATAGGACGGTGTATAATTGCAATAAAAGGCTCAAGTAACCTCCACATATAAGCACGAAAGTACGCAAATAGATTTACGGTTGAGCAGTAGATGAAACTAGGATATATTATAATTGTTAAGTCATATAGGCATGATCTCTATGTGATCCCAGTATCGTACAAGTAGTGCTGCATCTTCTGGATTAACGTGGGGGTAGATTAGATCATTACAAATCCTGTGGGAATAATTGTTTGCATAACAAAATAATGAAAGCAACCTCATACTTCTGAATTACCAAAGTTAATTTTGTAAAGATGCATCTTAGGTATGTGACATTATTCTATAGGTAGGATTTCTAATAGTTGGCAGTTGAAATTGGTTTTATGATACTTTATCCCTATAGGCATACAATCTAAGTGAAGCAGTACAAAAAAAAATAGCATGAAGTAGTTGATTAATTAGTTAAAACCCTATAGTCATGGTATCTAGGAAGGTAAAAATATTACATTGTTAAATCCAATAAACATGTTATCTACGAGTGTTGGATAGTAGACATGAAAACAAATATAACATATTTGACAAATGAAGTGAAGTGTGTGCATGATCCCTATAGGCATGCTTTCTATTAGTGTACAAAACATGAAACTAAATAGCATATATGGCACGCTGAACAAATTAGCAAATAGACTATGTAGACCCTATAGCCATATTTTCTACCCTTTTGGAAATTATGGAGATGTTTCAACCCATGAAATGCAAAGATGTGGTAATATGGATCGCTTGTCAAAGGAAACAGGTGATGCTTGGTTGTATGCGAGAACGAGACCAAACAAGGTTTAGTATTGTTTAAGATGACGACAGCTCTTAGCCCGATACAAAGAGCGGAGATAATTCTTAGTCTCATGCAGGATGAGGACAGTGTTTAGCCTCATGAGAAGAATGGAGACAGTTCTTAGTCTCATGGAGACAGTGTTTAGTCTTATGCAAAGGAAAGGTGACGCTTAACTTTATGCGATAATGGACGTAATGCTTAGCCTCATGCAAGGAATGGAGACAATATTTAGTCTCATGCAATATGGAGGCAGTGCTTAGCTGCATGCAAGATGGGGAGACAATGCTTAACCTCTTACAGAGAAAAGGCAATGTTTAGCCTTATGTCATAACAGAGGCAGTGCTTAGCCTCATGCAAAGAATGGAGACAGTGCATAGTCTCGTGCAAGGGAAGGCAGTTCTTAGCCTTATGCAATAATGGAGGCAGTGCTTAACCTCATGCAAGGAATGGATATAGTGCTTAGTCTCATGCAGAGAAAAGGCAATGCTTAGCCTTAATGCAATAATGGAGAAAGTGTTTAACCTCATGCAAGGAGTGGAGACAATGCTTAGTCTCATGCAAAGAAGTCAGTGTTTATCCTTGTAAGATAATGAGGACAGTTCTTAGGCCTATGCAAGAAAACAAATGAATAGCTACAGGAGAGTAAAACATTTCTTAGCTTGATGTGTTTGCGGTTGGCGACTTCGTCGTTATGAAGATATTGATTTTGATGTGTGTATGTATTTACGAATGTTCCTATTATGTTCATTGTGCCTGTATCCGAATAAAAATTGTGAGTTTTGTGGGGAGAGTTTGTTCGTACTCTCAATTCCTTTCTTCGCGCTTACTCTTGCCTTGAGGTACTTCTTGAGTCACCTTGGGTAACGTCTAGCTGCTATAGAAACAACATTTAAAAAAACATGCATGCATTTGAAAAATTATTTGTACAAATGTAGTTATTTGAAATATGTGATAATGTACGAGATCAAATAATTTTGAGGAACTAATGACTGTGACGCATTTTGAGACATTGCAACCTCCTTGATTCGGAATTTTGAGGATCTTCCTCAAAATTTTGCCCCAGTTTAAATGCATACTTTTGGAAATACATTTTTTGGCAATTCCGAACATGACAAGATCAGGCAAACTTGCGACCTTGCCCCAGTTTTTGACTATAGGGGAAATGAAGATTTTATTATGATGTGACCGAACCCACAGGGCTACCTACGTATTCCCTCTTAAACGGGAATCAGGTCAATCGTAGTTCAGTTACATCAAATAGAAAGTGAAACATAATCTTAAACATAGTATCTCTTGACTACATCCTAATTGATAGGTTTTGGCGAAATCTCTTCATCTATTTCTGCAAGTATAAATGCTCCTCTTGTTAATACCTGGTGAACCATGTAATAGCCTTGCCAGTTGGGTGAAAATTTCCACTTTGCTACATCCTGATATGGCAAAATTCGCTTAAGTACCAACTGCCCCAGCGTGAATTGCCTCAACTTGACCTTTTTGTTGAAAGCTCTTGCCATTCTATTCTGGTAGAGTTGACCGTGATATACCACATTCAGTCTTTTTCCATTAATGAGAGCTAGCTGTTCATACCGGCTTCGTACCCATTCTACACACTTAGCTCGACTTCATGTATGATTTTTAAGGAAGGGATTTTCACTTCGGTGGGAATAACAACTTCAGTACCATAAACCAATAGATAAGGAGTTACCTCAGTTGATGTACGAATTGTGGTGCGATACCCAAGCAAAGAAAATGGTAGCTTCTCGTGCCATTGCTTGTAATTGTCTACCATTTTCCTCAATATCTTTTTGATGTTCTTGTTTATGGCTTCTACGGCTCTATTCATTTGCGGCCTCTATGCTATAGAGTTTTGATGCTCGATCTTGAATGTTTCACACATGGAATTCATCAAATTACTATTTGTTGACTCTGGTACTCCAAATCGACAAGCGATGCGGTCCCGAACAATATCTGCTACAACATTCTAAGTTACAGCTTTATAAGATGCGACTTCAACCCATTTTGTGAAGTAGTCTATGGCTACGAGAATGAACCTATGTCCGTTTGAAGTAGCGGGTTCGATTGGTCCGATGACATCCATACCCCAAGCGAAGAAGGGTCAGGGAGAACTTGTTGTATAAGTTCGTTGGGTGTTACCCGTATCATGTCAGCATGTATCATGCATTGGTGACACCTTTGAATATACTTGATGCAGTCCGTTTCTATAGTCATCTAGAAATACCCTGCTCTTAATATCTTCATGGCCAAAACAAAACCATTCATGTGGGGTTCGCAGATTCTGGTATACATTTTCTCAAACAATCTGGATGCCTCTTTAGCATCGATGCACCATAGTAATCTGAGGTCATGAGTCCTTCCATACGGAATTCCTCCAATTCGAAAGAAATTGTTGGCTAATCTGTGAAGCGTGCGCATTTGAGTATGGGTAGCACTCTCTAGGTATTCACCTTTTTCTAAATACTCCTTGATATCGTGGAACCACGGATTTCCGTCAATCTCTTCTTCAACATGAGCAAAATAAGCTGCCTTTTTATGAATTCCTATTGGGATAGGATCGATGAAATTCTTATCTGGATGTTGTATCATAGAAGACAAAGTGGCTAATGCATCTACGAACTAATTCTGAATCCTTGGAACATGTTTCTATCTTTGTGAACCTTTTCATCAGCTCCTGTACACAGTGAAAATATGGCAATATTTTGGTGTTATTTGTAGCCCATTCCCCCAGAACCTGGTGCATCAAAATATCTGAATCTCCAATTACCAACAGCTCTTGAACATTCATGTCAATGGCCAATCTAAGTCCCTGGATGCAGGCCTCATATTCTGCCATATTGTTGGTGCATGGAAATTTGAGTTTTGCTGATACAGGATAGTGTTGACCAATTTCTGATACTAAAACAACTCCGATACCTACACATTTGAATTTTGCTGCTCAATCAAAGAACATCCTCCAAACGTCATCGCCTCAGTGATATCTTCTCTTACAAATGACACCTCCTCATTGGGAAAATATGTTTTCAATTGTTCATATTCTCCGTCTTCGGGTTTTCTGCCAAGTGATCCGCCAATGCTTGCCCTTTGACTGTCTTCTAAGTTGCATAGATGATGTCAAACTCCCTTAGCAATATTATCCAGTTTGCTAACTTACCCGTATGCATGGGTTTCTGAAAGATAAATTTTAGCGAATCCATCTTTGATATGAGATATGTAGTGTGTGCACAGAAATAATGTCTCAACTTCTGGGATATCCATGTCAAAGCACAGCAAGTACATTTTAACAAAGAGTACCGAGCTTCATAAGGCGTAAATTTCTTGCTCAGATAATATATTGCTTGTTCCTTCTAGTTTCATCTTGTTATCCCAGAACGCAACCAAAAGCCTCATTTAACACAGACAAATAAAGCAATAGAGGTCTTTCTAGTTCTGGTGGGACCATAATGGGTGGTTTAGATAAATACTCCTTCATTTTGTCGAAGACCTTTTGGCATTCTTCATTCCAACTCATTGCAACATCTTTCCTTAGCATTCTGAAGACTTGCTCACATATCATGGTTGGTTGTGCTATGAAGCAGCTGATGTAATTGAGGCGCCCTAGAAAATTCATCAATTCTTTAGAGGCGACACGTCCTGGATTACTTTGAGTTTTGATGGGTCTAACGCAATACCTCAGCGCCTGACGATGAGTCCTAACAACTTTCCAGTGGGGACTCCGAAGGCACATTTTGCAGGATTCAACTTCAAATTGTATTTTCAAATTTGATCGAAGAATTTCTTCAGGTCTGCTATATGATCCAAACTTCTTTTAGATTTGATGATAAAGTCATCCGCGTACACCTCTATTTACTTGTGTATCATGTCAGGGAAGATAGTCGTCATGGCCCTCATGTAGGTGGCCCCAGCATTGCTTAAACTAAACAGCATCATTTTGTAACAATATATTCCCCATGGTATGATAAAGGTTGTCCTTGCGGCATCCTCTTCATTTATCCAAATCTGATGGTGTCCTGCAAAGCAATCCACAAAGGATTGGAGCTTATGATTGCAATAATTGTCAATCAATATGTGTATGTTGGGCAGTAGGCAATCATCCTTAGGACTTGCTCTGTTTAGGTCCCGATAATCGACACATACTCTAACTTTCCTATCTTTCTTTGGAACTAGCACAATCTTGGCCAACCAAGTTGGGTATTTGACCACTCGGAGAGCCTTGGCTTTGATTTTCCTGCTGACCTCCTCTTTTATCTTCAAACTCAAATTCGGCTTGAACTTTCTAAGATTCTGCTTTACTGATTGACACATGTGGGTAGTTTGGGAGCTACTATAGATGTGCTTAAGCCAGTCATATTGTCATAGGACCATACAAAAATTTCGTCATATTCCTTTAGGAATTTGATATACTCTTCTTTGTCTGACGATGATTAGATGAATGCTTATACGCGTTTTCTTAACCATTTCGGAATCCCCCAAATTAACAGCCTCAATTTCCTCCAAATTAGACTTCTGTTTGTTTTCAAAATTCTCTACTTCTCTGATGATTTCCTCATGTATTATATCATCTTCCAGATCCTCTGAATCACTGTCCTTATGTTGCATTGTCTTATTACATGTCACAATTGTGGGTTCGATAGGATATGTAATATATACACTGAAAGAATGTAGAAAACTAATAATAAATATAAAAAGCAGTAATGCATTAATAAATTAAAAAATGTCAACAAGTACGATTTGATTGCTTAAGTAATTATTTCAAAATAAAATACAAAGAAATGTCTCAAATGCTCAAAACTATTTGAAAGTAATTCATGCTAATTTTTCATGCTACCTAGGAACTCGGCGAGCCCGGGATAGAATAGTGGTCCAGTTCTTGAGAACAACTCCTTCTTTCATGGTTTTAATGGTAAGGTCTTCCTCCTCCTCTTCCTCAACAATTGCACTGCAATCCATGTCTTCTTTATCTAGAATGACCTTCCCCATGCCAGCGAAAATCCCATCTTCCTCAGATCCCTACATCATGTCAGCCTAATGGATTGTTTGGTGCAGAGGTGGTATGGATTGTTCTAATGGATAATAAGGAGCATGCCATGGTGTTGTCCAATCCTGATATTCTTTCCATGTGTATTCATATCTGAGTCCAAAAGTCGTGCTATAGTACTAAGGTTGTACGACTTTGGTGATCCCCTGAAGCTTTTTGCCGAGACCCTTGCCTGGTTCATACCCCGTCCACAACAATATGCTTTTTATCTTGTTTCTCCACTATCGGTCCTTTTCAATTGTGTTAACCCATTCAATACGATGGTATGTTTCTCCATCCAGCTTTCTTTTATTTTCGACGGCTAGAATGGTCTGGTTAGCATAGATGGGGTTGCTCCCATCTCCATGGATGATCACCTCCTGATAATTCCACTCAAACTTCACAGCCTGGTACAAAGTTAAAGCCACTCCTAACCGCATGTATCCATGGCCATCCCAACAATATATTGTAAGTAGCAGATATATCTAGCACTTGGAACCGACATCAAACCAAGTTAGACCCATCTGTAGATTGAGGTTGATTTCTCTAATGATGGCTCATTAAGATCCATCTAACTCCTTCACATTCATGCTTCCCATTCGTATCTCGTGCAAACATTTACCCAATCTCTTTAGAGTGGACAATGGACATATATTAAGACTCGAACCTCTTTCTATCAAGACTCTATAAATGAACTTATCTTTGAATTGCACCGTGATGTGCAATTCCCTATTGTGACTAAATCCTTGTGGTGATAATTCATCTTCGTGGAAAGTGATCATGTGGCTCTCCACCACCTGTTCGGCCATGATAGCCATCTATCCACTAGTGATGCTGGCGGGTACATAAGCTTCACATATGTGATGACCCGATAGGTCATCTAGAGATTTAGAACCTAATTCTGTATTTTGAAGTCTTAAATACCTCATTTTGGCCTTTCTCGGTTTTTTTGCGTAGTCCGAGTGTTTATCTGGAAATCTTTTATATTAAAAATTAATAAAATATGAAATTTTACCTTAAAACTTTATTTGAGTTGACTTCGGTCAATATTTTGAGCAAACGAATTCGTGTTTTCACAATCCTATTGGGTCCATATCATAATTTGGGACTTGGGCGTACGCCCGTAATCAAATTTGAAGGTCCCTAGTTCGAGTTAGAGTTTTTTAAAAAAAATGAAGGTTTAAAGGCTTAATGAATCTCAAAGTATGACAAATGTTTTACTTTATTAATATCGGGTATTTTGATTCTGAAACCCGAAATAGGTCCATTTCTAAATTTATGACTTGTCTATCAAATTTTGATACGAAACGCAGTTGGTTTGACGTGATTCGGACGTCCGGTTGTTAAAAGAGAAGTTTATGAGTTTTCTTGAAAATGTCATTTTATTTGGTATTAAATTCATAGTTTTAGGTATTATTTTGAATAATTTTATTGCACGAGCAAGTTCGTATGATGTTTTTGGACTTGTGTGTGTCACACCTTCTTTTTCACTGCACCCCCGTAAGGGCATAATAAATGGAGTTTTTCTAATTAAAGTACAATCGAAACAAGATTTATTTATATTAAGAAATTCAGAGTTGCCACTTAGGAGATTTATTGTGTCCCAAGTCACTGGTTCAAAATCCCTAATCGAGGAAAAGAATGACTCTATTTAACAGTCTGCGAACCAGAAATTCGAGTAAGGAATTCTGTTAACCTGGGAGAAGGTGTTAGGTATTCCCGAGTTCCATGGTTCTAGCACGGCCGCTCAACTGTTATAATTTAGCCTATTATATGATTTTAATGCATTTTTGAACCTATGTGCAGTTTTAACTTTTGACCACTTTTATTTAATTATTTTTTAAGAAAGATTGCAACGCTATTTAAAATATGTTTCGGGCACACCACATAAATGTATTCGTAGCCCATAACGCATTTTATCTAACATTGAGATTTGGATTTGGGTCGCATAAATGTGCACCCGAGTTTAGGAAAGTAGATTATTAAATAACGCGCCTAAAGCAACTACGCGTTTTGAACTTTGTGAGGACCATGGAAATTTGCTGAATGGCACACCTCAAATTCTAAGGATTTAAAAAAAATTAATCAAAACGAGGGCCACGCAATTGTCATCTTTATTTGGCATGGCACACCTCAATTATTCTAGTTAAAGGGTATTCACACTAAATTTTGGAAGGCCATAAACTATTTGGGTTATCTAATATGGCTCACTTCCACTAGTATTAGAACTGAATTATCTAAAACACTAAGGAGGTAAGGATTTTACTTATTTTATAGAATTGTTAAACTGAAATTTGGTATTAGCAATGAATAGCCCACGTTTGATTGTGGAAAAAGTCTTGGGCTAGTCATACACCAAAGCTAACCATACTCTACTGCATGCCAGCAGGTGTAACAAATGGTCCCAAGATAAAGCCCGACTTGGCAATCAGATTTCTGAATGGAGAAACAATCACAATTGGGCCAAAGCTGGTAGCCCAATACACGATTCAGCTGAAATTATCATTCAAGAAAATTGGAGTTGAACAAATACTAATAGTCCTTGAATCAAATGCACAACACATTCTAAAATCATTGTATGCATTTTATGGTGAGATATAACTTTCAGTTATGACTGCCCAAATTGTTCGTCATTTTAGTGTCAAAACTCAGGGATTACAAACCTATGCAACATTTGATTCGGATTGGCGAGTTTAGTAGGAATATAGTGATTCAAAATTTTCTAAAGGAAGAAGACAAACAAGACATGATGAACTGATTCATTTGAAAATTCCTTTAACAATACAAAGATCCTAGTACATACACAAAGAAGAACTAGTGACAAATTATGAAATCATTGAGCCATGTTTCAAGCTATATGGGTGCAAACACGAACACAATTACTGGGATAACAAATTTAAACCAAATCCATTAGACCACTAATCTGAATCGACATGCATTTAAACCTATGCTATGAAAACAAAAATCAAAAGCCAAATAGTTTCAACTAATTAAACTACAAGATCAGAATCCTTATTTATCCAACTGAATCTCTACAACTAAAGCACCCAATTAGTCCACATAAGATCAGAATTTCAAACCATCTAACCAGCACCACAATATATAGTTTCAGTCCAAATTTACAAACTAGACTCAAACAAAATGATAACTAAATAGATGAACATATCCAAAGAAGCTAAAATAGCTCAAGATTACAACGTGAATTATCATTCATTAGACATTAAAAGGCTTGAATTGCATATCAGTTACAAGGCTTCTCATGTTGCACTTCACATGTTAAAGAGATCCGAGGAATACCTGAAACAAGATAGAACCAAAAACCAAGCAGGGCCAGTTAGCCAATAGCCTAGTAGCACAACAGCAAATTTGAGTAACAATCAGCAAAAACCCAAACTCAACACAAGTTGACACACAGCAAACCACAGGACCCAACTTTGAACTAGTTTCCAAACCCAAATCAACTCATTTTTGACCTGAAGTGAACCAAAAAAAGCTTCAGAACTTTGAAAAATTTCAGAAATCCACACACGAGATCAATGGAACAGTGAAAACTTCAAACAAACTGAACCCAAAGCATTTCCAACACACGATCAAGCCATTTTCACTCAAAAAGACTCAAAAATTGTTTGGTAATCAGAGAAACAACTTAAATTTCCGAGCAGAATGCCAATGGAATAGTATTTTTCCTAAATTTAACCGCCTGCTTTTTTTTTTCTGATTTTCTAGCTCTTTTTTTATCTGCCTTCTTATACAAGAAAGCATTCCTTTATAGGCAAGGGAGTAGGGCATCTTTCAGATTTTAGTTTTACCCCTTAGGCCCTTTTCAAATTTTCATTTTGCTTAGATACACCTAGTAAATTCTCTGATTTTCAAGTTAGTCCCCCAATTATTGACTTGTTGGCCAAGCTAAGCCACTACAAGTCTTAAATTCAATTTAAAAACCCCCACCCAGGCTTTCTAGAAGCTTCTATTTTCTGTTACAACAGAGATTCCTCAAGCCAAATTCCTAAACTACCCCACACAATCCCTAAAATTACCCTGCCAATCAAACAAACTTGGGCTCAAAACAGTCAGGCATCTTTGACCTTGGTCACAAATGACTCAAAGAGCCCAAACATGATTCTAAATTAGCCCAAATGAACATCCAAGACTCAAATTCTGACCCAGGCCGAAACAAAACCATATGACAATAACAAAAATAAACAATTTGACTCTTTGCTGACTATTACCTTGACACTCATGAATTAAAAGGAGACAAAGACCAATAATAACAAAGTAGACAAAGCAGAATTAACCCTACATGGGTTTGGAGTAATTAAACAGAGATAATAACAAAATCATGCGTAACAGACCAAAGCAATTAAATAAATAAATTTAGGATGGTAAAACTTAACGAAGAATACAAGAACATAATAGACTCTCAACCAGCAAAATTAATCGAGTTTCAATTGCATCAATCCAAAGAAGAAAAAGAGGGGGTGTGAGCCAAGAAATGAAGAAAAACTTACCGACTAGGGCTTGAACTTGGGACTTGACACTCTGATTTCGTTAACGTCAATCACTTGTTCTTTAACACGAACAAGCGACCAACTTTATTTTGTGACAAAATCAGCCTTAAATGCTCATGGAAACTAGAGAAATAACTCTACATGTATGGGTTTGGATTTGGCTTCGAGGACTCGATCTTCAGATTCCATATTTGACGAGTTCCAAATAGATTCGAGGGGAGCTGGTCATAAATTTAGTGAGAGAGGGTCAAGGAGGCTCTAGCGTATTGATTTGGTAAGGAACAAAGGCAACAGCGCCACCTTGAGACGGTGGGCTTTAGGGGCGGCGATCTAGGGTTTCCACAATTCAAGGCGTTCATAGAAGATTCAAAGGGAACCATTTGTTGATTAGGGTTGAGGGAGCCATAGGGGTTCTCCAGTGTTAATTTGGGGCTGTTTGATGGTGGCGCCACCGGAGACAATGGCGAGAAATAAGGGCGGCTAGGTCTCTAGGGTTCGTCTTTGAGAGGTGATTAACAGAGATGAGTGGGGGGGGGGAGGGAAGAGGATTCATACAGTTATGTATTATTTGATCCCTACTTCGCGACCGTTGGATTAAGCAAATTTAACGGCTCAGATCAAAGTAACTGAAAACGATGTTGTTTTGGATTGAATAGAGAATGGACCGGGTGGGAAGCGGATTTGGGCTGGAATTGAGCGGGATTTGTTTGGGGTTAAAGAGGAATTGAATTGGGCTAAAAACTTAAATAGAATCAGCCCAAAATCTGATCTCTCGCTTCTCTCGTTCTATTTTCCTTTTCATTTATTTTTTTCTTTTTTCTAATTAAAATTAAAAAAACATCTAAATTAATTTTTAATCAAATTATTTTATCAAATTACATTAACTAACTCTAAATAACAATTATCACAAATAATTAACAACCAAATTAAGAGAAAAACTTCCAAAATGTCAAAATTAAAATTAAAAATTGCAAAATAAACTATTTTTTGTGATTTTTTCCATTTTTATAAAATAACTAATTTGTTAATTAATCCTAAAATGTAGACTTAAATCCTAAATGCAAGTTCAACATATTTTTTTGTATTTTCACCAATTAAAATTCACAGACAAAAAAGCACACAATTAATAGAAAAATGTCACAAAAATCTACAGAATTTCAAACTATGAAAGAAATTATTTTGTTTTGAATTTATGGAAGTAATTCATATAGGGAAAAAATCATGTGCTCACAGGTGCCCTTTTTTGCTCGTAAACACGAAGAGTTTTCGTGCAAAGATAAGTGAGCGGATACGAGCAATTTCTTGCTTGTTCGAATACTCCGTGGGAAGTAATTTTTGAAAGATTTGACCGTACCCTGCTTCTGAGATTGTCTACATATCCTTGGCTAAAAAGAAATCAGGTTAGTGTAGTTCAGGAATGTCTGGAAGCTGGGTCTACCATGAAGCTTTGATTTCGCTGTTGCTGCTGCTACTGCTTACTAAACTCCCTTATTACACCATGTCAAAATAAAAATCTAGAATAGACTATGATCTATTAGTTACAAGAAATCCTATCTATATCTTCAAATTTGCTCTTGTGGCTCTTGTTGCCTTGTTGACTTGTATTCTCCAGGTGGAATTTTGTTGTCGACTTGAATTATAATCTGAGATATTTTCCCTTTCCAGGTGAACGCCTGACTGCCGAACTATATTTTGAGATGTTGCCCTTTTCTCCAGGTGGACGCCTGATTGCTCAACACTCCCTTGTTCTCCAGGCGGGCTCCTAACTGCTGACTTGAAATGAGCTCCCTTGTTCTCCAGGCGGGCTCCTAATTGCTGATTTGAAATGTGCTCCCTTGTTCTCCAGGCAAGTTCCTGACTGCTGATTTGAAATGTGCTCCCTTATTCTCCAGGCAGGCTCCTGACTGCTGACTTTGAAATGTACTCCCTTGTTCTCCAGGCGGGCTCCTGACGTAAACAAAACAAAGAAAATTTTCTGCCCCAGTTTGGCAGCTGGGCACATATGTGATTGTAAACTATACCATGTTACCAAATATCAATAATAATTTGAAAGCTAAAACTTTAATTGTACTCTCTTGTTCTCCAGGTGGGATCCTGATTACTGATTGTTGAATGTATTCCCATTTTCTCCAGGCGAGTTCCTGATTGTTGAACTTGAATGTATTCCCTTGTTCTCCAGGCGGGCTCCTGGCTGCTGACTTAGATGTATTCCCTTGTTCTCCAGGCGGGCTCCTAACTTCAACAAGACAAACAAAACGAAGAAAACTTTGTGCCCCAGTTTGGTGGTTAGGCACATATATGACTGTAAACTACATTATGTTACCAAATATCAATAAGAATTTCAAATCTAAAACTTGAATTGTACTCCCTTGTTCTCCAGGTGGGCTCCTGATTAGTGAGCTTGAAATTTATTCCCTTGTTCTTCAGGTGGGCTCATGATTATTGAACTCGAAATGTGTTGCCTTGGTGATTTGAAATGTGCTCCCTGTTCTCTAGCGGGTACCTAATTCAAACAAAAATAGACAAAACAAATGAAGTTTTTTGCCCCAGTTTGGTAGCTGGGTACATAGTTGAGTGTTAAACTGAATCATTCTACCAACTATTATCAAGAATTTTAAAGCTATGTCCTATTATCCAGGGAGGTCCTGGCAACTCTTAATTAGATGACAACTACAGATCTAAACTCTATATTCTAAAGGTATTACTTCCGTTAAGTCATGTTATCTAGGAGGGCCCTAAATTGCGTCCTATTATCCAGGAAGGTCCTGAAAATCAAAATCAAGTTTTATCCTAAAAAATAACACTTTTACGACTGAATTATACCACCCCACAACAAAATTTACGCTACATCTTGTTATCTAATGGACATCTTAAAACTTGGTCCCATTATTCAGGGTGGGGTCCTGAAAACTCCTAATTGAATCCTATCTTAAAGATGCAAACTTTGAAGCCAACTTATATTCCTTATGCTAAACTATGCTATTCCTGATTATTTTGAAATTTAACTAAGCCACATTTTCCAGGAGGGTCCTAAGAGTTTTACGATCAAACCTTTTTAGTGCTTTCTCTTCCTCTATAGAGAGTTCCTCCGAAACAAATAAAATTTTCTGCCCCTATTTCAATCAAAGAAAAATCTTCTCAGTTAAAAATGGTGGTTAGTTGATGGCATTCTTGCTGAGGATGCCTCCGCTGTTGTGTTCTTCTTTGACCTGCTTTTTCGAATTGGCCCTGAACCACTTTGACTTTCTCACTAACTTTCGAACCTCATGACCACAGATTACCCGAGTGTTCTATACCCAGACTGTTATTTCACATAATATTACCAAATCATTCCACTGAAAAAACTTCCGATGACTCCCTATACCCCACTTTACATCTTTCTATCTTCGTTATGTTTTCGGCCACACTGTGCTTTGCAATATTGGAATCTAGTTGTGAGCTTTGAAATCCTTTCTTATTTGCTTTGAACCAGACTAACATTGAAACATCTTAGAGAAACAAAACCCCGAAAGAAATGAAATGCAATGACCTTGAGAGTTAAGGATAAAGAGTATCCAAAACCGGACGACTTGCTAAAAAGGAAAAGGAAATGAGACTTATCTAAGTGGAACAACTAGTACCATTGATCATGACATGCATTTCGGACTAATCGGCCCAATCCATCCAACCAATAAACTTTCAATTGCCATACTTTGTTGCCCCATAATTCCATAACCTAATTTCTTCACCCAAACCCTAACCTTGTTCATCTTGAGGTGTCCTGAACGGTTTTCACCCATATACCTCTCCCATTTATTCATCTGTCAACTCACTTTTGCCTTAAGGTGCCCGTGAGGGTTTTCACCAATAAGACTCTCTCATTTCTAATTTCTCTAAACTTTCATCGCCTTACGGTGCTCGTGAGTGTTTTCACCAATACGACTCTCCCTTTTTGTTACTTTCCTGCTTGGACCAGAGTGTTGCCCCTGATATGAATCACCTCTTCTTGCTCGACTTGGCATTTCTCGAAGACTGATCAGAAGGTCTTTCTTTGGACCGTAATGTGAGCTTTTGGATAGGGTTAGAAAGAAAGGGTAGCAAAAGGCTCAAAACAATTCAGATGGGTTCAAAATTACAACTTTCGGAATCAAATCTCTTGCACAACCACAACTTCTCCCCAGTCTTGCTTGGGGGCTTTTGGATTTTTGTTTTGATGGGACTGAACCGTGAGGCTGCCTACATATCCTTAAAAGGAATAAGGTCGAAAGTAGTTCATGACATATAAATTCTTTGTTGTCGTGACTCTTCTTTCTTTTTCTTCCATTTTCTCTTCTTTTCTTTTCTTTCTTCCTTTAGCCTTTTCTCTTCTTCTCTTTTGGTTTTTTGTTCTACTCTTTTCTTTTCTTCTTTTTTTTTTATTTTTCATTTTCATTTTTATTCTCTCCCTTTTATTTTATTTATCCTTTACGCTTGTGTTTCTAAGCTTTGCTACTGATTCCAAAAGAGGGGTATGAAAGAAAATAAAAAAGCTCAAAGGGTAACAGAGGATAAAGTGTTTAGATCGCAAAACAAAATGCCTTCGTCATTCAAATCTCCAAAACATGCCAAGTACAAACAAATTCATTTCAAACAAAGAAAATCATACATAATATATCTTGACAGCATCAGAATTGATGGTCATTTCTACACACTTGCCTTCTATGTCTGTCAAATACAAAGCAACATTGGACAGCACTGTCGTCACAATGAATGGCCCCTACCAATTTGGGCGAACTTGCCTTTGGCCTCAGCCTGATGTGGAAGAATACGTCTAAACACTTGCTGACCCACTTCGAACTTTCATGGGCGCACCTTCTTATTAAATGATCTTTCCATTCTCTATTGATACAACCGACCATGACACACTGCTGCCAATCTTTTATCATCGATCAAACTCAAGTGCTCCAAGCAGGCTTTGGCCCCTTCATCATCATCAATTTCAGCTTTTGCGACAATCCAAAGGGATGGGATTTCCACCTCTGCGGGTATCACTGCCTCAGTTCCATACACTAACAAATAAGTAGTTGTCCCTACTGAAGTACGAACAATATTATGATAACCAAACAATGCAAAAGGAAGCTTTTCATGCCACTATCTGGAACCCTCCAGCATCTTCCACAGTATCTTCTTTATATTCTTGTTGGCCGCCTCGACTGCTCCGTTTGCCTTGGTACGGTAAGGGGCGGAATTGCGATGTATAATCTAGAATTGCTGACATACCTCTTTCATCATATGACTATTAAGATTAGCCCCATTGTCTGCAATGATCACCTTTGGTATCCCAAACCGACAAATGATATTTGAGTGCAGAAAATCAACCACCGCTTTCTTGGTCATCGACTTGAACATTTTAGCCTCAACCCACTTGGTTAAATAATCAATGGCCACCAGAATGAACCTTTTCCCATTTGATGTTGCTGGCTCAATTGGCCCAATAACATCCATGCCCCGTGCAACAAAAGGCCATGGTGCAGACATTTCCGATAGTGGAGAATGAATCAAATCTCCATGCACTTGACACTGATGACACCTACGCATAAAACTGATACAATCTTGCTCCATAGTAAGCCAATAATAACCTGCTTGGAGAATCTTCTTTTTCAATACGTACCCACTCATATGCGGTCCACAAACTCCCGAATGTATCTCGGTCATGATAGCTGTGGCCTATTTAGCATCTATGCACCTTAACAACCCAAGGTCTGAAGTTCCTTTGTACAATACCCCTCCACTGAAGAAAATTCTACTTGCCAACCGTCGAATTGTTCTCTTTTCATCCCCTATGGCCTTTACTGGATACACTCCCATTCTGAGGTATTCTTTGATATCATGGAACCATGGCTCACCATCAAGTTCTTCTTCTACCATATTATAGTAAGCACGCTGATCGCGGACCTAAATCTGCAAAGGGTCCACATAAGCCTTATGTGGATGATGTAACATTGATGCTAAAGTAGCCAAAGCATCGGCAACTTCATTATGAATCCTTGGAATGTGCCTAAACTATATTGATTGAAACCGTTGACAAAGATCATGCAAACATTGTCGGTATGGTATGAGCTTCAAATCCCTTATTTTCCATTCCCCTTGAATCTGGTGTACTAGAAGGTCCGAGTCACCCATGACCAAGACTTCCTGGACACTCATATCTACACTAAAATCAAATCCAAGATACATGCCTCATACTCGGCCATGTTATTAGTACAATAGAAACGAAGTTAAGCCGTAACAGGGTAGTGCTGCCCTATTTCAGAAATAAGTACATCTCCTATCCCAACGCCTTTCATATTAGCAGCCCCATCAAAGAAAAGTTTCCATCCTGGCTTCTCAACTTGTTCCAACTCATCAACATGCATTACCTCTTCGTCAGGGAAGTATTTCTTCAAAGGTTCATATTCTTCATTTATTGGATTCTCAGCCAAATGGTCATCCAACGCTTGTGCTTTCATCGCAATCCGGGTCACATAGACAATGTCGAATTTCATAAGCACGATTTGCCACTTTGTGAGCCTCCCTGTGGGCATATTCTGAAAGATATACTTCAACGGATCCAAACGAGAGATGAGGTAAGTGGTATACGATGACAAGTAGTGTTTCAACTTCTGTGCTACCCAAGTTAGGGGGCAGCACGTCCTCTCAAGCTGAGTATACTTATCCTCGTAAGCTTTTAACTTCTTGATGAGGTAGTATATGACCTGCTCTTTCCTGCTAGTGATGTCATACTGACCTAACACACATCCAAACAAATTGTCCCAAACCGTCAAATACAAAATCAAAGGCCTCCCTGGTTCTGGCGGGACCAACACCGGTGGGTTTGACAGATACCACTTTATCTTATCAAATACTTCTTGACATTCATCAGTCCACTTGATCGTATCATCCTTCTTTAACATCTTGAAGATAGGCTCACAATTTGTCGTAAGCTGAGCGATAAACCTACTGATATAATTCAATCTCCCTAATAGACTCATCACCTCAGTCTTATTCTTCGGAGGTGGCAATTCTTGGATGGCTTTGATTTTTGATGGGTCCAATTCAATACCTCGACGGCTAACTACAAATTCCAACTATTTTCCAGATGGAACAACGAAAGTGAATTTTGCAGGATTGAGCTTGAGATTGTAAATGCGAAGCCTTTGGAAGAACTTTCTCAGATCCCTGACGTGGTCAGAATGCTTCTTGGTCTTTACAATTACATCACCCACATAACCACGATCTCCCTGTGTATTATGTCATGGAATATGGTTGTCATTGCCCTCATGTAGGTTGCCCCAGCATTTTTCAAATCTAATGGTATGACCCTGTAGCAGTATGTTCCCCATGGCGTGATAAATGCCGTCTTTTCTGCATCTTCCTCATCTATTAAGATTTGGTAATAGCCCACATAACAATCCACAAAAGAACCAATCTCATGATTGGCACAATTATCAATCAATATGTGGATGTTTGGTAATAGGAATGTAAGGCCCCACAAATATTTTGTGCTTAAATTTTTTACATATTTTGCACTCAAAAAAAACAAAAAACAAAAGAATCGATTTTTTAAGAAAATTGTCACTCTGCGGTCCAGAATGCGGTCGCATAATCAATATGCGGATCGCATTTCTGCCACGGAGTGAAGCAGAAAGGTTGTCAAATTGATGTTGAAAATGCGGTCCATTATGCGGTCGCATAATCAATATGCGGACCACATTTCTGCCGCAGAGTGAAGCAGAAAGGTTGTCAAAATTGATGTTGAAAATGCGGTCCATTATGCAGTCGCATAATCAATATGCGGACCATATAATCGTCGCATAAGTTCCTCAAGGATTTGTGGAGGTCAATTTTGCGGTGCAAAATGTGACCGCATAACAGGAATGCGGACCGCATTCCTGTCGCAGACCCAGTCAGACCTTCAAGGTTTTTGGGCGCATTTCTGCGGTCTAATCTACGGACCGCATTTCTATTCTGCGATCGCAAAATGCATCCGCAGATTTGGTCGGGCTTCTATTTTTCTATATTTTAAAACCCGACCCCCTTTCTAGTAAAACACCCCAACCCCTTATTTTAACACGATTTTTGAGCAAAATAAGAGAGAAGAAAGAGAGGGTCCTGGGGAGAGAAAGTCCATCTTCATCAAGTTGATTTTTCAAAGTCATCAAAGCCTAGGAAATTTTAAGTATTGTCTTCACTTCTATTCTTGCAGGTAAAAATCCCCAACTCTTTTTCCATTTGATTTTCCCTATTTGAACAAAAAGGTGGATTCCCATGCATTGATTATTGAAAACCAATGGTGGGATTGTGCATGCATGTCATTAAAAACCAAAAATCTAGTAAGAGTAGTTGGGTAGCAGTAGAGAATTGCAAAATGAGAATTGGTAACCTAAATAGGATTGGGTAGTAAATTGTAGACTTTATTGATAAGGCATATGTGTCAATTTGTGAACTAGATTGACGTTGCTAAACTGCTTGGTGAGTTGGGAATAAAAGTTAGAAAAGGAATTCGGCTCTAGGTATGTATGGCTAACTTTGATCCTTGTAAAATCGCCTCGTTTGATGTACGTATACTTGGTAGGTGATACGTACGTAAACTACTTATGAATTTCTTGTGATTTGTACGTTGTGATTGTTTTATGTGGTTGTAATTGAGGAATAAAGGACTAAAGGAAATTGTGACTAGTGCAACTGGAATAATTGTGGTAACAATATCTATGGCTTGTTGTGGGCAATTACCAATGTGACATTAAACGTGTATGGGTTGTTGAATATGATGGAAATATTATTGATGGTTATGGAAACACTGTAATATTGTTGTCGTTAATTCTTGAGAAGTATTGTTGTTGACCTTTGTGAATTGTTTGTTGTTGTTGTGTTGTTTGTGGATTGAAACTGTATGGTGGGATCGGGTTGCGTGCCGCAACACGAAGTAATAAAGTGTGGGTTGTGGTGATAAGGGTGGCCGAGGTAATAAGGGTGGAAAGTGATCGAAATCGCTATTGAAACAAAATATGAGCAAATTATGAGACTATTGAAGTGAAATTTGGAAGGGGAAAACAGGAGAGTTTGTAAACTTGTTTGGCTTGATTGTTCCTTCATATGTGTTTGGTTGCTGCATCCATTACTGTTTCCTACTTATGTGTGGTTTTAGTTTACTTGGAACAAGTTTGTTCATACATACCAGTACAATTCAAATGTACTGACGTCCCTTTTGACGGGGGCGCTACATTTGTGTTATGATTGTAGGTGGATCTATAGCAGGCACTCCAGTCTACCGACCGTAGCTCCTCATCACTTCCTACTAACTGAATTGGTGAGCCCCTTTCCTTTCGGGGCCCTGCATGGCTCATGCTGCTTCTATTCTTGTCTTTTGGAATCCTGTTTCGGTATTTGTAAAAGGTATAGCCGGAGCCTTGTTACCGCCAAGTATTGTATTATCCCTCTTCCATATTTAGAGGCTCCGTAGACAAACAATGTGGGTTAAGAACTTATGTAAGTATGTATTTTGTAAATTTGGCGATGTAAGTTGTAAACCACGCTAAAGATTATCCATGTTATGCATGCTTTTGTAACAAGGTGTTCCAATTATAATTAGATGTTTCACTTGGTTAATAATAAATGAAAAATGTGGGGTAACACGTGGGATAGGGAAGGCACCCAGGTCCGCTTGACTGGGGTTACTCGGTCGAGCACCGATCATGTCCCTCGAATTTTGGGGCATGATAGGGAAGTTATCCTTCGGACTCGCCTTGTTGAGATCACGGTAATGAACGCACACCTTGGTCTTACCACCCTTCTTTGGTACAGGAACAACATTGTCTAACCAGGGGGATATCGCGTGACACGAATGACCTTTGCATCAAACTGCTTGGTAACATCTTATTTGTTCTTCACACTCATATCAGTTTTAAATTTCCTCAACTTCTTCTTGACAGGAGGGAATGCCGGGTCAATAGGAAATTTGTGAACCACCAAGTCAGTGCTTAGACCCGGCATGTCGTCATATAACCATGTAAAAACATCTTTGTACTCAAACAGTGCTTTAATTATCTCCTCTTTGAGTTGTGGTTCAAGTTGGACTCTTATTTTAGTTTCCCGAACATTATCCTGATCCCCTAAGTTGATTGCTTCTGTATCATTCAGGTTAGGTTTGAGTTTTTCTTCAAAATGGCTTAATTCTTTACTGATTTACTCAAAGGCTTCCTCATCATCATATTCCACTTCATCATCACACTCAATTTATTATATTATTATTTCAGAATTAGATTGGCATTTAAGACTGGGCCGGAGATTCCTCATGCATGTCATGTCACTAAACCAACATAAAAAGGACTGTACAAGAAAGAAAAGAAAAAAAACTAAAAACTACCAGGAATGAAAAGAAGGGAAATTACATTTCATTGAAATTTAAAGATAATAAGGTTTAACTCATCCAAACGGACGGAAAATAGCATCTGAATTACAACCCTAGAAATAATCCAGATTAAATCGAAAGGAAAATCAAAGCCGACAACCAACACTCCCTCCGAGTAGGAAAAGGAGTGGCTTCCCAATTGTTGATCTTTGCACTGGGCCCCATGAATTGTACATCCGCCTTGCTCGATCCCTCTCCATCTTCCACTATATTCACCTCGTTGAACAAATTTTCAAACCTTTCAAGCAACTCCTTATCAGGACCAACTACGGAACTAGGCATTATTGTTGCTGGACACTTCTTAGTTCCTGGCCTGACAAAGGATTGGGAGAGATGGGGCACAGGCCTGACAAAGGATCGGGAGAGATGGGGGACACGCTTTGGAAGAACCCACACTTTCTGTTTCAGCTTTCTGGCTTGCCTTATGTCTACAGCTGTAGGCTTGAACCCCAAACCAAAAGTATCAAAGTTTTTAGGAAGAGACAATGGATGTACGATGCCTTGCAGAGAAGTGCCCAAACCCTTGCTAGGTACGAAGCCATTCTTCAACATCTCTGAAGCCACCATGACTGATGCGACCATTATTTTAGGAACCGAAGTGCTTTTACCCTCTGGGTCTTTTCAACTGATACTGTGTCAAAGACCTGATAGACCCACGGACCTTTGTCATCTTCATCTTCAATAAAAGGTACAATGGCATCACTCAGGGCACACAGATTATCCTCGTCGTGCACCACAATTTCCTGTCTGTCCCATTCAAATTTAACCATCTGGTGCAGGGTAGACGGCACTGCCTTGGCGGCATGAATCCAAGGTCGACCCAGTAATAGATTGTAAAAAACCGCCACATCGAGCACTTGAAATTACATAGTAAATTCAACTGGCCCTATTATTAGTTCAACTTTATGTCCCCGACTGAATTCTTCCCTCCACCATCGAACCCCCGAACGCAAATACTATTCTTGTGAATTCTTTCATTTTCCACTTTCAATTTGTCCAAGGTGGAGAGGGGGCAAATGTTTGCGCTGGACCCATTATCAGTTAGTACCTGGGTAACCACGGAATCTTCGCACTTCGCCATAAGATAAAGGGCTATATTATGCTTAGTACCGTGCATGGGAAATTCATCATCGGAGAAATTAACTTTGTTCACCTCAAATATTTTGTTTGCTATCTTCTCCAAGTGGTTTACAGAGATCTTATTAGGAACGTGGGCCTCATTCAAGATTTTTATCAACGCCCGGCGGTGCTTGTCCGAATGGATTAACAATGTGAGTAATGAGATCTTAGCAGGGGTCTTCCTCAACTGCTCTACAATAGAATAGTCATGCGCCTTCATCTTCTTTAAGAACTCTTCCACTTTTTCTTAGGTCATATCTTTCTTCACTGACACCGGGTTATCTTTGGAGGTTTCGGCTTTTCTTAACTCCTCGGGGACAAAGCATCTCCCCGAGCGAGTCAGACCATGGGTCTTACAAACTTCTTATTTAACCTCTTTCCCTTTGTAAAGCACTGTCATTCGGCCATAATTCCAAGGGATGGCCTTGCTGTTGACTATTGGTAGCTGAGTTACTGGTTTGATAATAACAGGCTCTATACGAGGACCTTCCACAACTACAACGGGCTTGTTAGTTTCCCTTGGCACTACCACTTTTGCTTTTTCTTGCTTCACTGCAACCCTGCTAGAAGACTCCTTCTGAACCACCACAACTGGTTTACTATCTGTCTCTTTCAACTTGATCAACGACCTCCCACTAAATGACTTTTCACTTGGCCTGACTTCACTGGACCTGATCACCATTACAGTCTACGAGGGCTTTTTAGGCTCTCCTCCTTTTTGTACTATGTCAATCATATTGGTCTCAAAATGGGCCGGGAGCAGATTCTGGTTGATGTTGGACGTTTCCAGGGCTTGAACCTCGATCCGACGGGTATGAATGAGCTCTTGAATAGCTGTTTTCAAATTCTAACATTTCTCTATGTCATGCCCCGGGGCCCCTAAACAATATTCACAACTCACCGAGTGGTCAAGATTTCTCGGAGGGGGTTTGGTAGCTTAGGCTCAATTGGATTTAACATACCCAACTGTCTTAACCTATGGAATAGATTGGTATATGACTCTCCCAGTGGAGTGAAAATCTTCTGCTTCTGCGACCTCTCATTCTTGAAGGCTTGATTTGGTCAGAAACCTATTCCAGGGGAATTTTTGTAGGCTCTTGGGGGTAAGTAGGTGCTTTGTGGAGCTGGGTAAGTATTGTGTGGGGTTGACGTATGCCATTGTGTGTGGGCAGGAGGTTGAGTGTACGTTTGAGCATGGTGGACAGAGTAGTGGGGGTCTGGAGTTGGGTAGTACTGTTGTGGTGGGCTATATGGAGTGTGAGGGTAAGTTTGGGGGTGGGGTCGAGGCTAATTATTGTAAGGTGATTTGCTCCTGGACCAAGCTTTTGACTCAATTGTTGCAACGTCCTTTTTTTTCTTCTTTCCCAATACACCTCCAGTGCTATTTTGAATGGCCTAGGTGGTTGCTTTAATTGCTGAATAACTCATAATTTTGTTGGACTTGAGTCCTTCCTCTACCATACTTCCCATTTTTACCACTTCATTAAAGGATTTCCCTACTGCTGACACTAGGTGACCGAAATAAGTGGGCTCTAAGTCCTGTAAGAAGTAATCAACCATTTCACTCTCTTTCATCTGAGGGTCAACCCTTGCTTCTTTCTCTCCAATGAAATTTGTATTCTCTAAAACTCTCCCTAGGCTTTTCCTCAATTTTCATCAATGACAGATAGTCTGGGATAATTTCAAGATTATACTGAAAATGTCTGGCAAATGATTGGGCTAGATCGTCCCAAGTGTACCACCGACCGTGATCTCGTCGGGTGTACCATTCCAAAGCTGAGCTACTTAAACTTTGACTGAAGTATGCCGTCGGTAACTCTTCTCTTCCGCCTGCTCCTCTCATCTTGCCACAAACACCTCTCAGATGTGCCACTGGATCACCATGCCCGTCATATAAATCAAACTTGGGCAACTTGAACCCCGCTGGTAATTGGACATCTAGGAACAGACATAGGTCTTTATATGCCACACTTACTTGACCACCTAGCCCTTGCATATTCCTGATGGATTGCTCCAGGCTCTTTACTTTTCTAATCATCTCCTACTACTCAGAATTCTTAGGAGGCTTCTCTGTTTTTGTCGAGAGATCAAAATGAGGAGTGTAAGAACATGGTTCTGGTGCTTTGAAGGTCGGTTCTAGGGGATAATGATGGTTGTCGTGAGTCTAGAACAGAAGCTCACTAGAAGATCGATGTAATGCAGCGGGTGGAGGTGCCACAAACATAGGAGTGATTAGTGGAGGAGGGTATGGGACTTGTTTGGGTGGTTGAGCTGGTGGTGTTTGGGAGGTGGTACCATAGCATTGTTGGTAGGTGGGAAAAATTAGAGATGGATTCACAGTAGGAGCCTCCTGAGATTAGGCTAATAGTGGGATATAAGGAGGGTTCGCAGGATAAACCGGTGGTGGATGCCCATCTGCCCAAGCCTGGTACATTCCAGCCATTTGTTGCTTTAACTTATGCATCTCTTCCTTCATCGCATTAACATCCAATTCATCCACCTCTCTTGATGGATCGACAATACTAGCCTCTAGTTCTTGGTTGGCCATGTTCAGCTTGTCCTTGGACCGGGTGTTGTAAAAGTGAGGTGCCATAATGCCAATCAACTAACCACCTGCATGTACTTAATACATAAACAACAACCTTGTTAGCGGTTAAGGCTTTAACAGATTGGTAACCACTCATTTTGGGTCATGAATGCACCTAAGCAGTTAGCCATTTCTATTATGCCTTTGATCGGCTGCATGCGTCATCCCGTCTTTCCTCATTTCCATTTGCCACACTTCTTTTTTTCTTGCCTTTGATTTTCTCTGTTTTGTTCTCTCATTCCTTCCTCTTGTTTTGCCATTGTTTTCTTCTCTCAGTTTCTTTCTCTTTTCTCTCTTGTTTTTCCTCTTCTTTTTTTTTTTGGTTTTTCTTTTGATTTTTCCCCTATTGTTTTTCCTTTCTTTTCACTTTTTTTCCTTCTTTTGTATTTGGTTACAGTCGAATCCTATGGTGATTGCTTACATATCATGACCCTGCGTGAATCATACCTTTGCATAGTTCTGGAAGATATAAAGAAAAAATAAATAACAAAAATATTTTGGGATTTTCAATTTTTTATAAAAGCGAATACTTTGATTACAATGACTCAAAAAACTCAAGCCTCAAAAGCAACTAACAGACTCTGAAAAGATGAAAATACTGACTCAAAGGACTACATGCTCTAACTTAACTGACAGACTTCAAAAGCAGAAAAGTACAGACTCAACAATCACAAATACATTAATGCCTCAAAAACTCCTGGTGCCCGCGGGGCACAATTCGTCCTCGCCGCGGGCCTATGTGCAAGATCCCCTTGGAGCCTCTCTAAATCACTCATGATTTGTCGGACAAATGTCATCACCGCTGCAAAGAAAGTGGTGTAGGTCATATCCTCGGATGCTGGGCACTTCACAACAATATAATCGGCAATGGCCCTGATCTTCTCTCTGATCCTACCTTTCTCCTAAAGTAGACGCCCAACCTGCTGATTACGGGCCTCTAATACGCGAGTGTCATGGAAATGTTGATTTTTGTAGCTGTTGTACTTCTTCCTCCATCTGAGCCATAAGATCATAACTTTGTTCCCTTTCAGCTTTAAAATCCTTGGCTTGTTTGATCATTTTATTCTCGACAGTGATGACCCTTTTCTTTAACCCCGCAACTTCATTGGCGTATTACTCTTTTAACTGCCTAACCAGGCATGCTATTTCTTTCGCATTCTTAGCCAGTTGTATTCGTTCCCTTGCCAACTCATTATCCACTTTGTTCAAATCAAAACCATAATCATCCACTTTCTGCCTAAGGTTCTTTATAAGCTTTTCATCATTTACACTTCTGGCGGGATTTTTGGCTACTATCTTCATTTTTCGAATTTGGGCTCGTAAGGCTTCATTTTCTTTGGCTGCTTTCTTCTTTTCACCCTCATCGACTGCGGCTTGCAAGCTGTTTTCAAACTAAAGGTCCCAGACCTGCTTTTCCAGCTCTCCTATTTTGGCCCTGTATTCATTCTCCTTGGCTAAACAAGCCCACTATTCTTGTGATGACTCGACAAAATCCTGGAGGTGGGGTCTTTTGCCCGGCCTCCTAAACACAATTTCCCTTCTATACCAAGCATGGTACCCAGGTGAATCTTCTCCTTTGTATCGATCTCATACACAGGTATTCGCCACCATGTATTGACACTCACTCCAAATTAGGCAGATTGCTGCTTGAGGAAAATGCCATCAGGACCAATCTCATCTACTTTGGCACTATTTGGCATCTCCTAAGCTGTCTTAAAACCCGATACGGGGCATAAGGATAGATGATCCTAAGACCCATCAAGAGGAAGTGAGGCCCACTTGCTGGCATATATATGATCCAATCCACATGAAACCATCCAAACGTCCACTCTATTTGGCTGGCAGTGATGGACCAGAGGTATGATATCCATCTTGTGACCACTTCAAGCAAGCAGATCCCATCAATCCTCGTATAAAATTCCTCTATACAGGTTTTCTCCGTTGACCCATAACTCATGAATTGAGGACGATGGCATAGGTGTTCAATCATCCACATTTGCAACAACAAATTGCACCCCTCAAAAAGGTATCCTCCAACTTTGCAGGCTGTGAGAGCGCGGAAGATTTCAGCTACTATCATGGGCGCAAGGGTGCTTTTGGCCTAGGTGAATAAAGTGCTGACAACCCCAGGTATTTTTATGTTGAAATTTCCATCTTTCCTCGGGAACACCAGAAGCCCCAAGAAGACCACGATGAAAGCAAAATGTCTATGTTCGTCCCATTTGAAGAGGTTTCCTTTGCTGCATATTTTGTTTTTTGGATTGTTGAACCCCTCTACGTGGCCATATCTCTGGTATATAAATTGTGGAGTACCAAAGACAGCTACCAAATCTGGGTTGTGGACCCCTTGCTTATCTTTAGTGAGTCTAAGAATCTGTGCACAGCTACGGTTCTCGGGGCAACCAAGTATTTGTGTCTTAAAGGAACCTCAGCACTCCCAATGTACCCGGCTATTTCTTCTAAAGTCGGGGTGAGTTCAAAATCTGGAAAATGGAACACGTTGTGTGCCGGGTCCCAGCATGTAACCAATGTCCTTATGATGTATCCCCTGGGCCAAATCTCCAACAGACAGGTAAGACCTCGCAAATATTCTTTGACCTTGTCTTGCCCTTCTTTACCAAGATTATCCCACCACATATGCAACTCCAAGGGGATTTTGTTCATGATTGAGAAAGGTTCATTTTGAATTGTGATCATCCTGCACATTTAGTAAGGTGATTAAAAGAAAACTATGACTAATTTTGACTCAAAGGAAACAACACCAATTTTCAAAAGTTTATTTCGAACTAAAACCCAGCTTTACAAATTTTGCAAATACGGCCTTTCAGCACTTTGGGGAGGAAGATTTTAAGGATCTACTCGCTAATTGAACCAAATAAAAAAATGACCAAAAGTGGTTGTTCTTGCAAAAATAGCCTTCCAGTGCCCTTTTAGGGACATTCGACTATTTACGTCAAGAATGGCATCACCTTACTCTTTTATCATGAAAAATAGAATTTTGTTCTCTTTGGGCTATTTTTTCAAAATGGAAGTTGGACTTGATGGGGGTTGTCTACGTATCCTACACCCTATGGGAATCAAACTGGCGTAGTTCGGGCAAATAAAATAAAACCAACTACTTTTGAAAACAAAACCTTTTCATTCCTCTTTTTTTTCGTTCTTCTCAAAAATTTGGCAGAGTTTCAGTACAACTTGGACATTGATTTTTCTTTCAAAATGGGTAATTACCTCTCTTAACCCTCATACTGCTATTTTTTGTTCAAAATCTCCCCTTTTCTTTAAAATTCGATCAGCATGCAAACCCAAAACAGATAAATGCACAAGTAGGATGCATCAGGATGGTTTATTATTTTTGGTACACCTGTCCTAGACGGACCCAACCCCTGTGTTGAGTCCTCTAAGTCAAATGCACATGATGCAAACAACCATTCCTACTAAGGATTCGACATGAGGCTGAGTTATTCTAGGTTCAAGACCTGGGTATATGTTCTAGACTGTGTACCCGAGCAGACAACTCAAGTCGATGAGGGGGCAACGTATCAGGAACCAAAAGGCCATCCGGCTTAGAAACTTTTCCAAGCCTTTTTCTTATTTCAAGGTATGACACTAACAGAATAGGGAGTCTCGACCAGCGAGCACATCCCTAAAGATGAGAAGAGAAGGGTTTCATAACAGTTTTATATATACAGTTCAGATAATATCAAAGCGGTGAAAAGCAACATTTTGCACATTAGGCTCGAACATGTAATAAAATCAGATAACAGATAAAGCCAAATACAAAAATTATTTCAAGCTCAAATTCTTGAACCCTGAACCAGAAGTTCTAGGTTCTTATCTCCAGCAGAGTCGCCAGAGCTGTCACACCTCCTTTTTCACTACACCCCGTAAGGGCATAGTAAAGGGAGTTTTTCCAATTAAAGGCCAATCGAAATGGGATTTATTTATATTAAGAAATTCAGAGTCGCCAATTGTTAGATTTATGGTGTCCCATGTCACCGGTTCAAAATCCCGAATCGAGGAAAAGAATGACTCTGTTTAACAGTCCGCGAACCAGAAATTCATTTCGGGAGAAGGTGTTAGGTATTCCCGAATTCCGTAGTTCTAGTACGGTCGCTCAACTGTTATAATTTTGCCTATTATCTTATTTTAATACATTTTTGAACCTATATGCAATTTTAACTTTTGACCGCTTTTATTTAATTATTTTTTAAGAAAGATTGCAATGCTATTTAAAATATGTTTCGGGCCACGTCACATAAATGCACCCGTAACCCATAACACATTTTATCTAACGTTGAGATTTGGATTTGGGTCACATAAATGTGCACCCGAGTTTAGGAAAGTAAATTATTAAATAACGCGCCTAAAGCAACTACGCATTTTGAACTTTGCGAGGGCCATGGAAATTTGCTAAATGGAACGCCTTGAATTCTAAGGATTTAAAACAAAATTAATCAAAACGAGGGCCACGCAATTGTCACCTTTGTTTGGCATGACGCACCTCAATTATTCTAGTTAAAGGGTATTCATACTAAATTTTGGAAGGCCACAAACTATTTGGGTTATCTAGTATGGCTCACTTCCACTAATATTAGAACTTAATTATATAAAACACTAAGGAGGTTAGGATTCTACTTATTTTAGGGAATTGTTAAACTAAAATTTGGTAACCAATGTTAGCAATGAATAGCCCATGTTTGATTGTGGAAAAAGGCTTGAGCTAGTCATACACGAAAGCTAACCATACGCTACTGCATGACAGCAGGTGTAACAAAAGGGCCCAAGATGAAGCCCAACTGGGCAATCAGATTTCCGAACGGAGAAACAATCACAATTGGGCCAAAGCTGGTAGCCCAATACACGATTCAGCAAAAATTATCATTCAAGAAAATTGGAGTTAAATAAATAATAATAGTCCTTGAATCAAATGCAAAACACATTCTGAAATCATTGTATGTATTTTATGGTGAGATATAACTTTCAGTTATGACAATGCCCAAGTTGTGCGTGATTTTACTGTCAAAACTCAGGGATTACAAACTTATGCAACATCTGATTCCGATTGGCGAGTTTAGCAGGACTACAATGATTCAACACTTTCCTAAGGAAGACAAACTTGACATGATGAACTGATTCATTTGAAAACTTGACATGATGAACTGTACATACACAAAGAAGAACTTGTGACAAATTATGAAATCATTGAGCCATGTTTCAAGGTATATGGGTGCAAACATGAACACAATTACTGGGCTAACAAATTTAAACCAAATCCATTAGACCACTGATCTGAATCGACATGCATTTAAATCTATGACTATGAAAACACAAATCAAAAGCCAAATAGTTTTAACAAATTAAACTACAAGATCAGAATCCTTATTTATCCAACTGAATCTCTAAAACTAAGGCGCCCAATTAGTCCCCATAAAATTAGAATTTCACACCACTAACCAGCACCCCTATTTATAGTTTCAGTCCAAATTTACAAACTAGACTCAAATAAAATCATAACTAAATAGATGAACACATCCAAAAAAGCTAAAATAGCACAAGATTACAACGTGAATTATCATTCATTAGACATTAAAAGGCTTGAATTGCATATTAGTTACAAGGCTTCTCATGTTGCACTTCACAGGTTAAAGAGATCCAAGGAATACCTGAAATGAGATAGAACCAAAAACCAAGCAAGGTCAGTTAGCTAACAGCCTAGTAGCACATCCGTAGATTTGAGTAACAATCAGCAAAAACCCAAAATCAACATAAATTGACACACAACAAACCCCAGGACCTAACTTTGAACTACTTTCCAAACCCAAATCAACTCATTTTCCACCTTAAGTGAACCAGAAAAAGCTTTAGATCTTTGAAATTTTTCAGAAATCCACACAGGAGATCAATAGAACAGTGAAAACTTCAACCAAACTAAACCCAAAGAATTTCCAACACACGATCAAGCCATTTTCACTCAAAAGGACTCAAAAATTATTTGGTAATCAGAGAAACAACTTAAATTTCTGGGCAGAATGCCAATGGAATAGTATTTTTCCTTAATTTAGCCGCCTGATCTTTTTCTGATTTTCTAGATCTTTTTTTATTTGCCATCTTATACAAGAAAGCATGCCTTTATAGGCAAGGAAGTAGGGCATCTTTCAGATTTTAGTTTTACCCCTTAGGCCCTTTTCAAATTTTTATTTTTGCCTAGATACACCTAGTTAATTCTCTGATTTTCAACTTAATCCCCCAGTTACTGACTTGTTGGCCAAGCTAAGCCACTACAAGTATAAAATTCAATTTAAAAACCCCCACCAAGCTTTCTAGAAGCTTCTATTTTTTGTTACAACAGAGATTCCTCAAGCCAAATTCCTAAACTACCCCACACAATCCTTGAAATTACCCTGTCTATCAAACAAACTTGGGCTCAAAATAGTCGGGCATCCGTGAACTGGGTTACAAATGACTCGAAGAGCCCAAAGTTGGTTCTAAATTAGCCCAAATGAACATCCAAGACTCAAATTCTGACCCAGGCCCCAAAAAAACCAAATGACAATAACACAAATGAAAAATTTGACTATTTGCTTACTATTACCTTGACAGTCATGAATTAAAAGGATACAAAGAACAATAATAACAAAGTTGACAAAGCAGAATTAACCCTAAGCAGGTTTGGAGTAATTAAAAAGAGATGCTAATAAAATCATGCATAACGGACCAAAGCAATTAAAGAAATAAATTTAGGAAGGTAAAACTTAACGAATAACACAAGAACATAACAGACTCTCAACCAGCAAAATTAATCGAGTTTAATTGCATCAATCCAAAGAAGAAAAAGAGGGGGATGTGAGCCAATCTATGAAGAAAAACTCACCGACTAGGGCTTGAACTTGGGGCTTGACACTCTTATTTTGTCCTTAAATATCGTCAATTACTTGTTCTTTAACACAAACAAGCGAACAATATTATTTTGTGACAAAATCAGCCTTAAAAGCTCATGGGAACTGGAGCAATAACTCTGTATGTATGGGTTTGGATTTGGCTTCAAGGACTCGATCTTCAAATTCCATATTTGACGAGTTCCAGACAGATTCGACGGGAGCTGGTCATAGATCTAGCGTGTTGATCTGGTAAGGAACAAAAGCGGCGGCGCCACCTTGAGGCGGTGAGGATTAGGGGCAGCGAGCTAGGGTTTCCACAATTTGAGGCATTCAGCGAAGATTCGAAGGGAACCATTTGTGGATTAGGGGAAAGGGAGCCATGGGGGTTCTCCAGTGTTAACTTGGGGCTATTTGGTGGTGGCGCCACCGGAGACAATGGCGAGAATTTAAGGGCGGCTAGGTCTCTAGGGTTCGTCTCTGAGGGGTGATTGAGAGATGAGTGAAGGGGGGGGAGAGGATTCAAACAGTTATGTATTATTTGACCCCTACTACCGTTGGATTAAGCAGATTTGATGGCTCAGATCAAAGTGACTGAAAACGGTATCGTCTTGGATTAAATGGAGAATGGACCAGGTGGGAATCGGGTTTGGGCTGGAATTGGATGGGATTTGTTTGGGGTTAAAGAGGAATTGAATTAGGCTAAAAAATTAAATAGAATCAGCCCAAAAATCTGATATCTCACTTCTCTTGTTCTCTTTTCCTTTTTATTTCTTTTTTTATTTTTTCTAATTAAATTAAAAATAACACCTAAATTAACTTCTAATCAAATTAGTTTATCAAATTACATTAACCAACTCTAAACAACAATTATCAAATATATTTAAAAACCAAATTAAGAGAAAAACTACCAAAATGTCAAAATTAAAATTAAAAAGTGCAAAATAAACTATTTTTTGTGATTTTTTTCATTTTTATAAAATAAAGAATTTGTTAATTAATCCTAAAATGTAGACTTAAATCCTACATACAAGTTCAACATATTTGTTTTATTTCTCACCAATTAAAATTTACAGACAAAAATGCACAAAATTAACAGAAAAATGTCACGAAAATCTACAGAATTACTAATCTACAGAATTACAAACAATGAAAGAAATTATTTTGTTTTGAATTTATGGGAGTAATTCATATAGGGCAAAAATCACGTGTTCACAGTGTGCATGTGTGGTTTAGAGCACTGAGGGCTCGGGTAAGTTTTAGATAGGCTACGGAGTGAGTTTTGGACATAGGAACGTACTAGTGTGCTTCAGTTCTAGTGTAGGCCTCAGACCTCGCAATAACGAGGTCAGGCTTCATATTGCGACCTCTGTCAGGTTTGCATTTGTGAGCTACTCCATTGCATTTGCGAAGAGTAGCTGGGGCACCTCAAGTTCGCATGTGCGAACAAGACTTTGCTTTTGTGAAGTGGGACTAAGGGAGGCTTGGTCGCATTTGCGATCATTTTGGTCACAAATGCGAAATGATCAATGTTCGCATCTAACAAATCATGTGAAGTGTGATGATAGCAGAGATGGTGAGACTTCATATTTGCAAAAGATTTCTCGCATTTGCGGGGTTTGCAATTCGAACACCAGATCGCAATTGCGACTTCTAAAACTGGTCTAATATCTGAAAATAGGATTTTCTTTCATTCTTAAAATTTTCGAAACAAGAAAGCATAGAGGCGATTTTCCCAAGAAACCTTCTTTCCTAATCCATTGGTAAGTGATTCTAACCTATTTTCTTTCAATCTTTCATTACATTTCATAAGATTTAGCCTATAATCTAGTGTTTCCATGGTGGAAATTGGGGTTTTGGGCAGAATAAGGGATTTTTGTAAAATTGGGATTTACACCTCAAATTGAGGTCGGATTTCAAAATAAATTACATAACTATGCTCGGGGTGTATGGGTAATTGATTTTTGGTCCGAATTTCGGGTTTGGACCAAGCAGACCTAGAAATTGGCTTTTGTTGACTTTTTCAATAATAACTTAAATTGTATCTTTTGCAATCATGGGTAGTTCCTAAGGTTTAATATAAATCATTTGGTTGGTAATTTTCTAGATTCTATTGGTTCGGAGGCTTATTTGAAAAGCAAATTTATGGTTGAGCTTTGAGTTGATCTTTGGAGCAAGGTAAGTATCGTGGTTAACCTTAACTTGAGGGATTAGGACTTGTTTACCTACTTTCTACATGTGTAGGTGTTGGGTAAAATGTATATGTGAGGTGACGAGTACTTATGCATTGTTGTTGGGTTAAAGCATGCGGGTGGGACTTGTTTCTTGTAATTTGTTGCGTACTCTGATCATGTTATACATTCATAAACTAGTTACATATCAAATTGATCATTCTTTCCGCTATTATGGGCTTTCTGTGATAATTGAGTATTCTTTTTGAAGCTGAGGTTGGTACTGTGGAACCATTTTGATGTAAGGCTTGTACTCGTTCACTATTATTATATGTTCATTGCTACATGGTAAGGGAGAGTGTTAATGCACAAAGGATAATGTCGTGCCGTATTTGAGTGTTAGTGCACAATGGGTGATGTCGTACCATATTTTGAGTGCTAATGCACGAAGGGTGATGTCGTGCCATATTTGAGAGTTAATGCATGAAATGCGATGTCGTGCTGTATGTATTGATTTATGATGAAAGTGAGAGTAAAATCATAAAGGGTGATGTTGTGTAGTATTACTGTTCCATTGTGAGGTTGAGATTAAAAGCGCAAACGGGTGATGGCGTGTTGTTTTTATTCATTGTGTTTATCCGTTTTATTGGTTAAAGGCATATTGATTGTTCTAAGTATCTTTTTTTGCTGTATTTTATCATATCTTATACCGCTTTTTCATTTCCCCTACCAATAGTACATGTTTAGTCTTTATCTATTGTTATCTTGTACGTATGTTGTTATCAGCACAGTTTTATTTACGTGGGTATCTTGTTATAGCCTCGTCACTACTTCGTCGAGGTTAGGCTCGACACTTACGGAGTACATGGGGTCGATAATACTCATACTACACTCTACACTTATTGTGTAGATTTTGATACGGTCCCCAGCTATCTGTGAGGCATTTCAGCTCAAAACCGCTTTTGAGGACTCGAGGTAGATCTGGCGGTGTCCGCAGACCTTTAAGTCCCCTTCTATTTTTCCTATTTTACTATTTTTTTCATTCAAGACAGTTGTATTTTCTTCAGTCCCTGTTTGTAGAGATTCTTGAAGCTTGTAAATTGTGACTCCAGATTTGGGTTGTACTAGATATTATTAGCTTTTACATTACTCCTCACTCAGTTTAAGTTTTATTTCGGCTTAATTGATTTTGTTATTGGAATTAGTTAAATTTGGCTTAAAGATCCTCTAACATTGGCATGCCTAGCAAGTGAATTGTTAGGCGCCATCACCATTCTGAAGGTGAAAATTCAGAGTCATGCCAAGTTGGAATCAGAACACTAGGTTTCTTAGTTCTTACAAGTCATGAGCACGCTTAGTAGAGTCTAGAGGATCGGTACGGAGACATCTGTACTTATCTTCCATAAGCTTTGAAGTTTAGGAACAAATTTCACTTATATTCTTCTCTTTCATGTGATTTTATTCTCTCATTGCTAATTGAACTCTTCTACTCTTGTTCTCTCGTATATAGAGAGAACACGTACTGCATCTTCAGTTGGAGAGCAGTCGGAGCCCCTAGTGGCATCCCCTATGAGAGGCGGAGGCCGAGGTAGGGGCAGAGCTCGAGCAACAGCACCAGCAGTGGAGGCTCATGTGGAGTTTGATAAGGAGGTTCCAAACAAGATTGTGTTTGTTGGACCAGCTCATGTCCCGGAGGGGTTCATCGCCACCTAATGCTTCAGGACGTTCTAGTTCGTTAAGTGGGCCTTATGGAGAGTGTGGCCCAGGACGGTACATTCCCTATGGCACCAGTAGTCTCTCAGGCTGCGGGACGTGCGCAGACTCCCGCTACTCACACTCTGGAGCAGCTGGCTCCCCAATATCAGATTCTTGCAGCCTAGCCAATTAGGGTAGTTCAACCAATTGTTGCGACACAGGTCGATGTTCAACTAGCCATATCTTCTAAGAGCTTGTTGAGATTGTACAAGTTTACCATGCTCTTTCCATTTTACTTCAGTGGTGTACCTTCTGAGGACCCACATAATTATCTTGACCGCTGCCATGAGGTGCTGCAGAACATGGAGATATTTGAGACCAATGGGGTTGATTTTGTTGTTTTTGAAATGACGGGTTCTACCAAGATATGGTGGAAGGATTTTCTAGCTGCTCGGCCAGCAGGGTCACCTGCTCTTACTTGGGACCAGTTCTCTCAGATATTTCTTGAGAAATTCCTTCCTGTCACACTGAGAGAGAATTATCATAGGTATTTTGAGCGTCTCCACCAAGGCAGTATATCACTAACTTAGTGTAAGACCTGTTTTGTGGATCTGGCCCATCATTCTTGTTACGCCCCAAGTTCGAGGGACATGACCGGCGCTCGACCGAGTAACCCCAGTCAAGCAGACTTGGGTACCTTTCCTATCCCACGTGTTACCCCACATTTTTCATTTATTATTAACCAAGTGAAACATCTAATTATAATTGGAACACCTTGTTACAAAAGCATGCATAACATGGATAATCTTTAGCGTGGTTTACAACTTACATCGCCAAATTTACAAAATACATACTTACATAAGTTCTTAACCCACATTGTTTGTCTACGGAGCCTCTAAATATGGAAGAGGGATAATACAATACTTGGCGGTAACAAGGCTC